>JAMPIV010021094.1:0-187500 GCA_024509875.1 Oreohelix idahoensis
AGGGTGTTGGAGGGAGAGGTTATGTGGTAGGTATTTGAGGAGTATGGAGATAAGTGAGAGAGTGGAGGAGAGAGAGATGGTGGAAAGGGTGGGGGGTGTAGGGTATGAGGATAAGGGATGGTGAATGTATGGGGGAGGGTTTTGAAATTTAGGTATAGGAGAGATAGGGGAATGGGATGAGGGTGGGGGTTTTAGGGAAAGGTTTGGGTGGATGGAGGGATGGGGGTGGGGTTTAGGTATAGAGGTATGATGAGGGGGGGATGTTGGGGTATGGGTAGTTATATAGAGTTTTGAGGTAGTAAATTTTGGGGGGGGGGGGAGTGGGGAGATAATTTGCTTGGCGAAATAAGAGTTTGTTTTGGCCCCTTTGTCTGATTTTAAGATATTGGCCAAGTTGGAAACGTTAAATTCATTCTCGCTCATAGACTCCACAGTAGATAGGTCGCTCGAAAACAGAATTGCTGTTAGCGAAGATCTCAGTTTGTTTCGGCAATTTGTCGAACTTCTAGACTTCCAGAAATATTTTCAGCATTTTTATTCTTAAGTTGTGCGACTACCTGTAATTCTGTGGTTGAGGTAATTAATATGATAGATATATAGATTTTGTGAGTGTTAAAGTGTTAAATCGCTTAATTCATTTTAATCTATTTCTTTAGCGCAGAAGAGAAATAAAGTGGTAGGCTAGGGAAGCATTCAGTGGAAAGCAGATAAAATTAAAATTTCTAGCGTATAACGGCAATTGTAGCTATTTATAAATTTAATTTAACTGCTAATACTCAGTCGAGTGTATTTTTCTAAACTAACGTATAAACTCTAGAATCCAGCCTCATGAATGGTGACGGAATACGCACGTGTTCTTAATTTATGAGGATTGCTGATTTTAAATATAACTTACGTCACGGGAAGTTTAAATGATAAGCAAAGCTCTCTGCTTGCAAGTTTAAATGTAAGTTAAAACCAGTACAGATTCTGTTTATTATATTATATGTGTTATTTTTCCTCCACACAGTGAAAGTTTTGGGGTGACCCTAACTTTACCAGCACCTAGTAGTAGTTTCCATACTTGTGAAGAAATAGACAGTCCTTATTTTGAACCACGTGGGTTTTCTCAAGTAACACTGATCTGACGGTGCAAGTTAGACAGAAATACTAATATCCCTATAACGGGTTTTCAAAGACTGTAATGATAAATACTGGACCTTGGAGCCAGCACTTAATTTCTTCTAGAAACTCTATATAATTTGCTGCCTGGTGGCGTGAATATTAACAATCATTTCCCGACTAGATTATATCTTGTGGACAAATCTGTGGTGTGACTAAAGTGAATCCTATACTGAGGGAAGGCACCGACCTGACATTCATCATTTTTTTGAAACCTACGCTATTGACACTGTGCTCTGCTAACTCCCGCGCCTGGAATAATTGTTAGGTGACTTAATCAGACATTTGAACAAATTTGCATACCCAAGTAGTCGTTCCCGGAGACTCCAAGTTGAATACGTCTTTTGGAACTGGGGACTTCTTGGCAGAAGACTGCATCTTTTGAGTCTGTGTGAAAATCTAAAATCAATGTGTTCCAAGAGGCAGCAAGCAAAGTCGTGAGTACAAGTATGAGAAGCCATGGCGGAATGAATGAGTGTACGCTGGGTTGAGTGATATTTTTCACTATTTTATCTTTGACACCCTGTTGCTGTCCTAATTTTTTTCCAATCTGCATAATTTGTTGCTAAGGCTAGAGTTCTTGTGTTTTTGTCTTAGGTTAAATCAGATGTTTTTCAAACTCTGTGCATATAATTACGAGATAAAACAAAGAAAAACTCTTAGACTCAAACCCTATGTATCTGTGACTCGGGCGCCATCATCTGTTCTCTTAACGGGGCCGGGCTAAACCTAGAGTTAACACTATAACGGGGCTATCATCCTTGCAACATTTCCTTGATTTTTTTATGACTATGTGTATATGTATTTTCCTTGATGTACTTTCTTTGATGTTGTGAGCCGATTTTTCCTGATATTAAAATCGCTCTTGAACTTAATAATCGTGTTTGGTCAGCTCGTTCTAGATAATATATATATCATTGTTATAGTTTTCCCACGAGACAGCCACTGTATCAAATCTATCATCTCACGTGTGTGGAAATTCTATTACCTTTCACTAACTCTCACTGAGTCTATCACCTATTCAAACCTATTCAGAAGGGACCAAACCTAGTCTTAATTCTCCTATCGGAAATCTACGACAAGTTGTTACGGCACTTGTCCTTCTTCTTAACAGATCAGGAAATCCATTCGCTCGGTACTTGTCCTTCTAGTTGTAGACAAACTTCAATACTGCCGAGCAGCGCCGGGTAGTTTCAAAATATCAACAACTGTCAGTAATGCCGCGTCTTTCAAAAAAATTTCATCAAAGGTGATGAATAGAAACTGCAACGTTGTCTTGTAGTCTGCTGATGATGTCTGGGTTTGTTGACCCCCTTGATAGCTGGTATCAGAGTAAACCAACATATGGCCACCAAAAATGATAAGGGTGGATTTGAGCTGAAATGATAACTTGCCACCCCTATCGACACCTGGTATTAAAGTGCAAGATGTAGGTGTCTTCTCTGATTTAGAATGTTGCTGTGTGTGTTGCAGTAGAACAGTTCACAGGGTACACCACAGGCAACATGACGTGTAGAGTCATAGAAATGGTAACTTCGCTTTAGTTTTATACCATTTATTGCACGCCACAAAACAGTCATGATATTTATGTCATCATCAGCACAGTATAACGAATGCAGCATTCAAAATCATATTAACTGATAGTCATGTAGGATTCAATACTCCATAGTTGTATGGTAAACAGATATCATAAAGTTCTGGTTCGTGAAGCTTTATAAATAATATATATAACTTCTGCAACAGTGTCAGCTGCAGATCTTCAATGTTCATAGACAATAATAATTATTCCCTTCCTGATGCTAGCAGATCAGATGTATACAATAAGTCCGTTTACTGTCTGCACGTGAATAGCATACATGGATTACAGGTCAGCTCGACCTTTATAACCTTCCTAAGTCTAACCATCTGACTTGGACGTGATCTCTGATATAACGAATCCTGGAACACAGACAATAGTCTTGTTGGTCTAGAGCGACCCATATATATATAACTAGTTCAGGTATAAAGATACCGGTGACTTAATCCTAGTCAAAGTACCTCTCCATTTTGAATCACACAGGCGAGCAAAAAGGCGACAAAATGACGAACCTCTAGATGATAGCATAAAGTTCGATACAAGAGGAATTACCTTATTTCGGAAAATCAACCATGAACATATGCCTCCAGGCAGGCTTGAATAATACTGGGAAATAGTCTAGTTAGCTAACTAACTCACAAAGACAATGTATTTCCCTCAGAAAATCACAAGACGCAGGTCGCGTCTGCTCGCTACTTAGACCATTTCTAAACTGCCCGAGCTGGGCGGAACAACAAACGAAAACCAAGTCGAGACATGCGCAGAGCGACAATCTCTGAGTCGCCGTTCACAATAAGACGATTCTAAGAACATTCGAGATAAAAGTCTTACACAGTCGCGCCTTTTATGGTCATGAACAGAAGCGTTAAGAAAGGTTTCAGGCATCTACAACAGTTGACTGATACTACCAAATAAGGAGATATGGTCACGCTTCGTTCAAGAAATTATAGACCGAACGTGTCTCTATACAAGAGAAGGCAAACTCCTAAAAAATTGTAGTCTCGATAACTCGGATTATGTCCCTTTGACTGTAAAAACATAATACACACTTCAGTCAAAAAATGATCATACATACGAAAAATGATCATACAAAGGCTTTGAAAAAAGTAATTATTTGTGCGTAACATGGTCCCTCTTTATTCACGGTCAATTTTAGAGAGGGGGGGCACATAATGTTGAGCTCTGTTGGCCACACTTTCTTATCTTGCGTGATGGCTGCAGGAAAAGACTCCTCTGCTCGATTGTTTCAATGCGTTATGGAGCCACCTCACTGGTCGCTATCTGGACCCAGTAGTATGATGTCAGCCTCAGGATTCAGCACAACTCAGGCCAAATGCTGCCTCAATGACTAGGACCACAGTCCCTGAAACAAGAAGGTTGTACCTCCTATTTCAAAACTAAGTTATACTCTATTTCCACAATGAGCACAATACATAACAAACACTTGTGTTCAGTGCTGTAGGCCACTGCTAGCTTCATTTGAAACAATTGACACCAGTAAACTCCTCCCTAATGGTTACTACGCCTCTGCAATTCCAGCATTATTTCCTTCTAGTCAATTGTATAGGTGTCAGTGTACTGTTTGGCAATTCCATGCAGTTTTATTTTTTTCCGACACCTCCTATTCAGATTGGAGCAATAGTTAGGCTTTTCTCATGTTGGCCACTGAATCACACACATAGACAGACATAAATTATCAATTCACATTCAATTTTCATTAAAAGATATCGAATCTATCAAGCTTACCACAATTCATGGGAAATACTAAACAGTTTCGTTGACTGACAATGAATAGGCACAAATTCCGATCTGCCTCTTGTCCAGGCTTTTATTTAGAAAAATATGCACTGGTGTTCAACTGACTGTTTCTTAGAAAGTTATTTTCAAATGTGGCACGGAATAGACGCCCTGAATTGTGTATATTGGCAGCTCCAACCAATCATACCCTGTTTACACATCTTTTCAAAAAAAATTTTACCCTTCTCACGTTTCCCCTAACAACACAAACTAGTATTTGCAGTCCAACTAATCGTGTTTAGTCTTACATCTCATTCCCACCAATCAAATAGGAGTTAACATGGTAGGCTATTTTTGTAACGTAACGTTTTTCAAACACGTTATAAAAAAATTTTATGAGCAGAAATGATTTCATGCTGTCAGGCACCCTCACTATTGTATTTTGGCCATAATTATTTTATTAATAGACTAAAGGCATAACACATAACATATTCTTGGTTAGCAAGTCATGCCGTACAATCATATATAAGTTTAATTGAGCTAAGTGGCGGCGTTCAAAATATTTGTTTTCCAAAGATAGTCGTATTATTTGTTTTTTTCTACACTTCCCTTTGATGTCATAGGTGTCTTCTGTACTTTCAGGAGCTTAGATGTAATTCAGTAGAATTTCATATTTCCTAATAAGCATTTTTCAAGTTTTTAAACCTGATTCTTGTAGTTGTTGTAGTGATTTTCTGACACTGTTTATTTGAAAAAAAAGTTAGTGCAGGCCTTCACGCTTTCCGCGTGTGATTTGCGTTACTAATAATCGCGAGACGCGTGTAGTGTTGCATGCTTCGATTCGTCCCTCTCTCTCTCTCTCTCCTTCTTTTCATCTGTCTTTTCGTTACGCCGTGTATAAGATGGAATGAATGAAATATAAAATCTAGGTCATAGATCATCTTGCGTATCTCAAGGTTTTTTCCAAGAAATACAGTACACGTTTCATTGTAGAAAGCGGGTAGGGATGCAGTTGGCTTTTACTATCAAACGCGAAAGCGCTACACTTATGCAGACGAAGCAGAAAAGGGGGATTTTTGTACGCCATTGTGACAGCACTGTGCTTTATCATTCTTCTTTCCTTGTTATTGACTTTATGTGTTAGGCTTTACATTTACTTTTTAATTTATATATGTGGATTTAGAATGTTTCACGACAAATTCTCCCCACTTTAAAACAGACGTTATATGTCAGTTTATAATTCTATATACACATAGAGAAATTTATAATTATTTATGGGGCTTACAGTGATTCTCATCACACGGATGGCGGCTTAAAAAATCCGCTCCCAGATTTATTTTTCCAGGTATATATTCTATGCTAAACTCAAATGGCTGCATGAGTAAAGACCATCGGAGTAAACGAGAATTCTCATGCCTAGCCTGTGCTAGAAACGACAAAGGTTTGTGATCCGTTTGTAACTTAAATGTCTTCCCATACAGATAAATATTGAATTTCTTTATCGCCCATATTACTGCAAGACATTCTTTTTCGCTAGTTGAGTAGTTGGTTTCAGCTTTATTCAACTTTCTGCTAGCATATGCCACTGGGCTTAATTCCCCATCCAATGCATCTGATTTCTGTAACAAAGTCGCACCCAGCCCGATATTACTGGCATCTGTTCTTACTACGAATTCTTGACTTAAGTCAGGTAATTTCAAAATAGGTTTGCTTGTAAGCTTTTCCTTCAATTCCTGGTAAGCCATTTCACATTGTGATGTCCATGTAATTCGATCTGGATTTCCTTTACGTGTCAAATCAGTTAACGGTGCACATATGGAATTAAAGTTTTTGATATACTTTTGGTAGAAACCACATAATGAGACAAAGGATCTCACGTCTTTCTTGGTTTGTGGTCTCGGGACTTTCTTTAGTTTCTCTAAATTCTTTGGATCAGGAGTCATGATTCCCTGATAGACTGTGTGTCCCAAGAATTCTAATTCTTTACATCCAACGCAACATTTGGTTGGTCGAGTTGTTAAATTCGCTTCTCTAAGTCGATTAAACAGCATATTCAGAGAGTCAATGTGTTCCTCAAATGTTTCTGTTGCTATAAGTATATCATCCATGAAATTTGTAATGCATGGATTATTCAGAGGGTCCAGTAATTTTCTCATCATTCTAGAGAAGACACTTGGCGCATTCTTCAATCCAAATGGCAATCTGTTAAACTCATAGTGTCCCTCTGAGGTACTGAAAGCTAGGTATGGTCTCACTTCAGGCTTTACTGGAATCTGATAGTATCCTTTACTCAGATCCACTTTTGAGAAATATTTAGCTTTATTTAGCCTGGCAAACAACTGATTTGTATCAGGCAATGGATCCACTTGTCCTTCTGTAATGGCATTCAGTCTCCTGTAATCTATACAGAGTCTATGTTCTCCAGAGGGTTTCCTTAGGAGCACTACACCAGAACTATACGGAGATTCACTGTGTGAAATAGTTCCTTCCTTCAACAAATAGTCTATCTCTTCCTTCAAAGCTTTTTCCTTAGCAAAAGGAATCGAATAGGGCTTCATACAGACAGGTGTGGGGTCCATCAGTTTCATGTCATATTCCATTAAGTTTGTATGCCCTGGTCGGTCTGTGAGCACCTCTGTATGAGTATCTAGAACCTGTTTCACTCTCTCTTTCTGATTTTTCGTTAAATGTGTACTGATTTTCACCTGTGCCGCTGTCTCACAGGGGTGTAATGGATATTCAAATGATGAAAGTGGTTCCTTTTTCATCTCCATGGCAATGGACAAGGTCAACAAGTGTGTCTCTTCCTGATTTTCTCTTTCCAAGTATTTCTTCAGGAGATTCACATGATAGATTTTTTCTTTCCCCTTCTTATCTATCTTATAATTGGTTCTAGACACCTTTTCTAGAACTGTATATGGACCTTGCCACCCAATTTGTAACTTATTCTGACTACCGGGCAGAAGAAGCAGTACCTTCTCTCCCACAGCCAAATCTCTGTTTTTAGCTTTCCTGTTATAATAGGCAGCATGTTTCTTTCTGGCTTGTCTCAAATTTTCATTGGCAAGTTTCCAGCCAGTTTTTAAACGAGTGGTCAGCTCATTCACATATTGGTATGAGGACGTAATGTTTTCCTCTGCCTTTTCATCAGTCCACGTTCTTAACAGCGTTACATATGGACCTTTAATTGTGTGGACCTATTTGTCCATGCACCGGTATGGTCTCTTCCACTAGAAGCGCTATAGTGATGATTTTTCTTCCCTGAATTATCATGCACAAAACGACCGCTACCAATTCTTTTCTTGGGGCTTTCTCCCCACTTAAAATTCTTGATGAGAGATTTCCTCTCTACATCCTCTTCCTCCAGTTTACATAAGTCCGATTGAGGGATTTTCGGCTTATCCTGGGGTAAGACAGCTTTTTGCACTTGCTGCATAGTGGCCATAGTAAAACAGTTAATTGAAGCTTGTCCGTGAAAAGGGGCTTCCCACTCCACTTGGTCCACTTTATTAAATTTATTCTTCTTTTCATTGTCAGGCCTACTTTTGCCCCGTGGCGTGTTAAGGTCCTGATCAGTGTTCCCACTTGTGGGTGTTCCCTCATGTGCTATGCTACACCTTTCTACAAAATTCTCAATGTCCCATCTTGCCTTGGGCCAATAATAATTGTGAGCCACCTTTTGAATAATGGTACCAATTTTCTCATGGTCCCCATCTTGTTTCACATGTAGGCTCCTTATTAAGTCTGCCCTATATCTTTTTGGAAGAACCAACTGTCCGTGACCATGGGATCTAGTTCCAGTCTTCCTATACATCAACTTGTTTTTCATGTAAAAATCTCCCTTGCCTGGAGTTTTATGACAAGTTGTCAATTTCCTGAAACAAGGCTTGAGGGTCTTATCCCCAGCCTGTGCCTTCCTCAACTCTTCTGGAGTGGTATTTAGCATAATATCCTCCTCCTTTCTTGAGGTCGACCTGACCTGAAGGGTGGCCATATACACAGGTTTCCTTCTGCAATGGTCAGTGTCATGATTGTTCATCTTACAATTTTTACACCATCTCTTTCCTTGGTTGTAAGATTTTCTTTCATCATATTTCCTTTCATCGAATTGTGGGGTTTTATTTTTATTGTCATACCGTGGCCTATCAAACTGGTGCTTACCTTTGTTTTGATCTCTAGGATCAAATTTATTAAAGTTCTGTGGTGCCTTAAAATTGTCTACCTGTTTCCTTTTATTACCTGTTACCTCTGCCTGAGCTGCTTGATACCTTTCAGCAGTATTTAGCAACTCACCCAGCCTCTCTGCACCTTGTTCCATGAGAAACTTTCTCAGGTCTGGAGCCATGGACTCTCTTAATTGTTCTATAAGGACCATTTCCTTAAGATCTTGGGTTTTCCCCCAGAGAAGTCCATTTCTCCAAGTAAGTCTCTAACCGTGCAGAGAACTGGTGATAGTTCTCACCTTACAGTAGTTTAGCGTTCCTAAATTTTTTTCTGTAAAATTCTGCGTTCTTTTCATATCTTAACAACAGAGCCTGCTTTAGCATGTCATAATTTTCTTGATCAGTTCTGCTCATTTTGGCAAAAACTTCATAAGCTGCCCCACGAAGTCCTTGAGATAACTTTAAGCTCCACCTTTCTCTCTCTAACCCATACGTGGTAGCTAATAGTTCGTATCTATTTAAAAAGCTCTCAATATCATCGTCTTTCTCAACAAAATGATCTAAATGAAAGTTCATAGCTGAGGTTGAGGCTCCCTGACTAGCCGTAGCATCGGAGGTAATGGGACTGGCACCATTTTCAGGAGCATGGCCTTGAAACTCAAACTCCCTTAGTCGTAACTCATATTCCCTTTGTAATCTCTTATCTTCTGCTTCCCTTTCTGCAGCTAATCTTCTGTCTTCCCTTTCTGCAGCTAATCTTCTTTCCTCTGCTTCTCTTTCTGCAGCTAGTCTCTTGTCTTCTCTTTCTGCCTCCAATTTCTTAGCCTCCTTGTCAGCATCAATCTGCAACCTCTTAGTCTCAGCCTCAGCCTGCAGCCTCTTAGTCTCAGCCTCAGCCTCAATCTGCAACCTCTTAGTCTCAGCCTCAGCCTTTAACCTTCTTTCTTCGGCCAACCTTTCAGATTCTAATTTTCTTTCGGCCTCTTTTTCTAATCTTCTTTCTTCCCGTTCAATATATTTGTCACATTCAGCAGTGACATAGGCAATCGTAGCTTGCCCGTCCATTCCTAACTCTTTTGCAGTCTGCACAGCAGCAGATCGAAATTTGGCCAGGTCCGCCATTTTATAACAGGTAAATGTAAAGAATATCTAACTAAACAATATACTTTGTACTTAATTATGTAATTACAACACAGGCACTGAGAGCTCAACCTTATTTAATTCCACCCAAGGATACCTTTTAATTCTTATAATTCCCAATATATATAACAGGAGAAAGTTCAATATCCCGGACCGGACCCCAATATATGTGGTAAAGTGGGATGATATAAATATTTATAGGGGACTTAGTGTACTGACTGAGATCAGCTGTGAAGGTATCTGTATCTAATAGTGTAGAGTATTACAGATAACCTTACTTGCTACCACATACATATATATCTCAGTCAGACCTATTTTGGAATATTGTGATGACTACGTTGAATGTCTAGGGTTATGCATATGATGAAGTGTAAGTCACAACAACAACAGACAGATAAACAATTTAATTTATTTCACAGCACTATACAACACTGTGACACTCACACACATGTAACACTCTATAAGACTATCTTAATAGAGACAGTTTGGAAATTCAAATATGTAAATGTATTAAGTTCTGTACATAGAGATCTCCTGATTCAACTACACAGTGAACCAGGAATCACAATCAATATATTTATAAATAGTATGTACAGAGGTTATCAATATAATCTTGGTATTGACATATCTTATATTTCTTATCTTATGTGTGTAAGTGTGAAGTAGTAATATGAGTTAATACTGGTTTTGTTTTTCAAGCTAGAGTGTTGTTTGTCATCATGACTTCAAGTGTTTGATCATTGGGAAAAATTCACAGTTCCTGTCAATTTAAACATTTTATGGTCCCTTTTTATTCACGGTCAATTTTAGAGGGGGGGGGGCACATAATGTTGAGCTCTGTTGGCCACACTTTCTTATCTTGCGTGATGGCTGCAGGAAAAGACTCCTCTGCTCGATTGTTTCAATGAGTTATGGAGCCACCTCACTGGTCGCTATCTGGACCCAGTAGTATGATGTCAGCCTCAGGATTCAGCACAACTCAGGCCAAATGCTGCCTCAATGACTAGGACCACAGTCCCTGAAACAAGAAGGTTGTACCTCCTATTTCAAAACTAAGTTATACTCTATTTCCACAATGAGCACAATACATAACAAACACTTGTGTTCAGTGCTGTAGGCCACTGCTAGCTTCATTTGAAACAATTGACACCAGTAAACTCCTCCCTAATGGTTACTACGCCTCTGCAATTCCAGCATTATTTCCTTCTAGTCAATTGTATAGGTGTCAGTGTACTGTTTGGCAATTCCATGCAGTTTTATTTTTTTCCGACACCTCCTATTCAGATTGGAGCAATAGTTAGGCTTTTCTCATGTTGGCCACTGAATCACACACATAGACAGACATAAATTATCAATTCACATTCAATTTTCATTAAAAGATATCGAATCTATCAAGCTTACCACAATTCATGGGAAATACTAAACAGTTTCGTTGACTGACAATGAATAGGCACAAATTCCGATCTGCCTCTTGTCCAGGCTTTTATTTAGAAAAATATGCACTGGTGTTCAACTGACTGTTTCTTAGAAAGTTATTTTCAAATGTGGCACGGAATAGACGCCCTGAATTGTGTATATTGGCAGCTCCAACCAATCATACCCTGTTTACACATCTTTTCAAAAAAATTTTACCCTTCTCACGTTTCCCCTAACAACACAAACTAGTATTTGCAGTCCAACTAATCGTGTTTAGTCTTACATCTCATTCCCACCAATCAAATAGGAGTTAACATGGTAGGCTATTTTTGTAACGTAACGTTTTTCAAACACGTTATAAAAAAATTTTATGAGCAGAAATGATTTCATGCTGTCAGGCACCCTCACTATTGTATTTTGGCCATAATTATTTTATTAATAGACTAAAGGCATAACACATAACATATTCTTGGTTAGCAAGTCATGCCGTACAATCATATATAAGTTTAATTGAGCTAAGTGGCGGCGTTCAAAATATTTGTTTTCCAAAGATAGTCGTATTATTTGTTTTTTTCTACACTTCCCTTTGATGTCATAGGTGTCTTCTGTACTTTCAGGAGCTTAGATGTAATTCAGTAGAATTTCATATTTCCTAATAAGCATTTTTCAAGTTTTTAAACCTGATTCTTGTAGTTGTTGTAGTGATTTTCTGACACTGTTTATTTGAAAAAAAAAGTTAGTGCAGGCCTTCACGCTTTCCGCGTGTGATTTGCGTTACTAATAATCGCGAGACGCGTGTAGTGTTGCATGCTTCCATTCGTCCCTCTCTCTCTCTCTCCTTCTTTTCATCTGTCTTTTCGTTACGCCGTGTATAAGATGGAATGAATGAAATATAAAATCTAGGTCATAGATCATCTTGCGTATCTCAAGGTTTTTTCCAAGAAATACAGTACACGTTTCATTGTAGAAAGCGGGTAGGGATGCAGTTGGCTTTTACTATCAAACGCGAAAGCGCTACACTTATGCAGACGAAGCAGAAAAGGGGGATTTTTGTACGCCATTGTGACAGCACTGTGCTTTATCATTCTTCTTTCCTTGTTATTGACTTTATGTGTTAGGCTTTACATTTACTTTTTAATTTATATATGTGGATTTAGAATGTTTCACGACACTCATCTCATCTGGATGAGTATTTATGGGATTATCCTCCTCCTTTTTAGACTGTGATCTGGTCTGCACTGTCGCCAATATCACAGGTCTCTTGGGGTTCCCCAAGAAGACATATCTACACCCCAATATCAGAGGGTAGATTGGCTCATTTATCACTGCTGCTTTTATGATTCCTTCCACATATCGCGTTTTCACCTTTATCCGGGCGACAGGAAGTGTCATGGTAGCTATATATATATAGAAAGGGAACTGTCTGAACAACAAATTTTAGTCGTAACCGATAGGTTAGACTAGAGTAGCTTCTCAAATCCAGGGACAGACTCTACCCTTCAACAACTCACTAGTGAAAATCTATCTGTTTATCTCATCTCTCACTGAGTCATCACCTTTGTCAGTTCTATTCAGACGGGACCTAACATTGTTCTTAATCTCCTATCAAAAATTTGCGACAGGTAAGATGAAGGTAATTTAGTAAACATGACAGATAAATACAGTGTGGTAAGATGAAGGTAATTCAGTAAACATGACAGAGAAATACAGTGTGGTAAGATGAAGGTAATTCAGTAAACATGACAGAGAAATACAGTGTGGTAAGATGAAGGTAATTCAGTAAACATGACAGAGAAATACAGTGTGGTAAAGTTAAAGATAATCAATTTGCCGTGGCAGAAAAACAGTGGGGTAAGTTGAAGGTAATTCAGTAGGCATGACAGAAATACAGTAAACTTAAAGATAGTACTGTGTGCATGATAGAAATACAGTAAAGTAGGCCGCAAACGGCTCCTGGGTCGACCCAGCCCCAATTGGGTACCAGAGCAACTTCCGGGAAGGTTAAGGCGGCCGGCGTGATACTGACCACATCACCCCTAGTGTGCCGATGGTCAAGAAAATATGGGCCTAACACATATTCCCAATATGCCTCAACGGGCGTGTAACGGGATCCTTTACCTTTTTTTTTTTTTTTTTTTTAACTATAGACATACAGTGTGGTAAGATGAAGGTAATTCAGTAAACATGACAGAAGTACAATGTGGTATAGTTCAAGATAATCATATACATAATAGTTGTCTATTTCTCCAGTATCAGTTACACATATATAAATAATTACTAATAAAACATTGTTTGAATCATTGTATTAAAATATGAACCAACATTTACCATATACAGCAGTACTTCCTAGCGCGGAGGTCATAATTTAAGCTAGGGTCACCTGTATGTTTCTGCAGGTCACAGGAAGATCTCAAGAAGGGAAAAAATTTATTATTACCCTTTAAACACTAATACAGGCATACCTCTAAAATGATAGACCTCCACGGAAATTAAGTGCAGAATGAGAGTTTAGTCTTACCCGAGTATTCCTCCCGGGCGAAGATAATTTGGGTGTAGTCTTAATAATACTATTGTATCTACAATAAAATGAAACATATACTGACATCTAAACAGTTAACTCACAAATTAAAACTGAGAATCATAAAATGTTATATACATTCTGCACTACTGTATGGTGTAGAAACATTGACAACGAATAAGCAATTGGAAGAACGAATTGAGACTCTTGAGATGTGGATGTATAGAAGAATGGGGCGTATCTCATGGAATGAGAAGAAAACAAATAAGGAGGTCCTAGAAAATCTAGGTATGAAAAGAGAACTAATGAGGGAGATCAAAGTTCGGCAGCTAAAATACTTTGGCCACATAAAAAGGCATAACACCTTGCAGAAGACCATACTAGAAGGGAAATATGAAGGCAAACGTGCACGGGGAAGACAGCGCTGTAAGTGGGAAGATAACATCAAGAGATGGACAGAAAAGAGTCTATCAGAGTGCACCACCAAGACAAGAGACAGAAGACGTTGGAGATCCATTACAGCCAACCTTCGTTGTGGAGATGGCAGCTGATGATAATGATCAACAATACTACATATATAGTAAAAATAGCAAACTCACACATTCACTGTATCTAATTATTACTAAGAAATAAAAAATGTTTAAAAGTACAAACTAATTATTACCATGAAATAAAATATGTTGAAGAGTATAAATATCTTCATATGCTATACATCATCATCATTTTAATTTACGCTCACTATGGAGGTTGGAGGCGCCACAGCAACTGGCCCACTGCAGGAAGCCTACACAAAATATTTACATGCTCTAGCAGCGGTTTCTTCTGTAGCAATATGTTTTATATGATGATGTTGCCCGCCCTAA
This sequence comes from Oreohelix idahoensis, assembly GCA_024509875.1. NCBI lineage: Eukaryota > Metazoa > Mollusca > Gastropoda > Stylommatophora > Oreohelicidae > Oreohelix > Oreohelix idahoensis. Next base: position 14,575 of record JAMPIV010021094.1, read on the forward strand.
GCACAGCTTCATTACATTTTCTAATTACAGAATTATAAAAAAATTACAACAAACTTTTATATATCGAGCGGTCCACTTTAAGATGTCTCAGCGGTCCACGTCTTGCCCACCCCTGATTTAATGATTAACACGCCGCCGTTACTGTGATGTGTTGCTGTTTTACTGAGGCAATCAATTATTCATGATACGTCATTCAATCAAGGTTCATTATTGCATCGTTAATGTTTGTGTTACGCACAAAAATTGCTGTATGCATACTGTAAAATATATCTCCGGTTGAAATTTTTGTCAGGCACACATCTCACTGTGTGAAATGTCCCTTTAAAGCGCTGTTTCGCTTAGCGCTCCGTGTTCTATGAACGTATTCTGAGATGTAACCGGAGTATTACCGTATTTTAATCCTTTTCTGTGCACTGCCCATTATGAAAGTCTGTTATTTCCTGCTTATCACCTCTGGAACTTCCCGTATCCTAGAGTCACACATAGATTGTCCCCAGGACTTTAATCGACAAGGCACACATCTGGTGTTCATGTTGTTAAAGTTTTGTTTTTGTTTTTTGTTGTTGTGGTTTTAAGTTTGTACAAGCGATTGTAGCAGACCTTATGCACAACCCCTTCAACCCTTTTAAAATAACGTTTGTTCGTTCTTTAGTTGCCTCTTACGGCCCATGCCTAGGCTTGACTTATTCAAGGAAAGCTTAGCGTCCTCTGCTGCTCATCTTTAAAACTGTCTTCCACGTAACCTAAGAAACAACCTCAGTCTCTAATCATATGAGTTCTGATTACATGCCCCCCCCCCCCCCCCCTTTCCCCCAATCGTATTGTCTTTCCTTATAATATCGAATGTAGGTTCTAATAATGATGTTTGTACTTTTCAACAAAATATACATCATGGTAATAATTAGTTTGTACTTTTACACATTTGTTATTTCATAGTAATAATTAGTTTGTACTTTTACTTACTTACTTAGTCGTTCCCCTTCTACCGTGAGGTGTAGAGGTTTGGAAGAGAGAGCGCCAGACTATCCTATCGGCTGTCTTCCTCCTGGCCTGGTTCCATTCTAGTCCTCGATCCTTCAAAGATTGTCTAATGTTGTCCTCCCAGCGGACTCTGGGTCGTCCTCGGGGTCTGGATCCTTGGCTCTTTGCCTCCCATGCTTGTCGTGGTATCCGATTTTCTCCCATTCTGCAAACATGGCCAAACCATCTTAATTGGGACTGTTCCACCTGGGTCTGCAGGGGGTAGGATTTAAGGCCTTGACGTATCGTCTGGTTGCGTACCATGTCTCTTCTTGTCACTTCAACCACCTTCCTCAGATACCGCATTTCTGAGGTTTGGATCTGGCTTTTATGGGTTGTAGTCATTGCCCATGACTCGCATCCGTATGTCAAGACTGGGACACAGGTGGAGCGGTACACAGCCATCTTCGCCCTCCCACCAACCTCTTTCCCGCTGAGGAATCCTCGATTTATGGCCTGAAAAAGTCTCCCAGCTGCTGCTTTTCGAGTGGCCAACTCTTCTTTGATGCCTCCCTTTCGGTCCACAATAGCTCCGAGGCATTTAAATTGGCCGACCTGCTCCAGGACCTGCTCTCCCAGCCCAATCTGATGTCCTCTTTCCTCTCGTGATATCACCATGGATTTTGCTCCAGAGCTGCTTATGACCATCCCTCTCTTCTCCAGCTCTTCCTTCCAGACTTGCAGGTTGGATTGGAGATGTGCCTCTGACTTAGCAATCAGGGCAACATCATCAGCAAATGCCAGCTCCGAAATATAGACCTGTCTCATCTTCCAGTACCCCACTGAATACTTTCTTGTTCTCTCCTTACATGCCTTGATGACATCGTCCATAAGGAGTATGAAGAGGTAAGGTGATAGGATATCACCTTGTCTTACACCAGTGGTGGTCCTGAACTCTTCCGACTTATGGTTTGCTGTCCTCACATAATTTCTGCAAGACTTGTAGAAGCTCTGTATAGCATGAATCAGAGGTGCTGGAATATTCTTCCTTGCCAAACAATCCCAAAGTTTGCTCCAGGGGACCCTGTCAAACGCCTTTTCCAGATCTATGAAACAAAGATGCATCTCACTCTTATACTCAATGGCCTTTTCACTCAGCTGTCTGAGTGTGAAGATTAGGTCTTGAGTACTTCGGTTTGCTCGGAATCCGCACTGGACCTCATCCAATTGTGGCTCAGCTAGGCGTCGGAGTCTCTGCTCTAGGATTCTAGAGTAGATTTTACCAGGGACACTGAGAAGGGATATGCCTCTATGGTTTCCACACTGTCGATTGTCACCCTTTTTGAAAATTGGTGTTATGATGGCAATCTCCCAATCCTTTGGTATGGTCTTGTTGTACCACGCTGCCTGTAAAACCCTTAAGAGTAATAGGTCGCCTGATGCTCCCATGAACTTAACCATTTCTGGTGTTATACCATCATGCCCTGCTGCTTTGCCCATCTTGATTTTCTCCAGTGCTGCCTTCAGTTCTTCCATCTTTATGTCATCTTCACCATCATTGGTTTTCTCTTCTGTACTAGTGTTTATCATTTCTGATGCTTCACCATGCTCACCATCCAGGAGTTCTGAGAAATATCCTTTCCATCTTCCCATTACTTCCTTCGGGGCAGTAAGCAATTTGCCTTGCTTGTCCTTTATAAATTTGAGAGGGCATTGTTTTTCCTTCCTCATGTTCTTTAGGGTCTTATAGAACAATTTCTGGTTTTCTTGTGCATCTTTTTCTAGCTTTTCTCCAAATTCTTCCCAGGACTTCTGTTTTGCTGCTAGCACTTTGTTCTTTGCTTCTGTTCTGAGTGTCACATATTCTCTATATTTTTCCATTTGTCCTGTTGTGTTTTTAGCTCCTAAGTATTGTTTCCATGCCATTTTCTTCTCTCTTATTTTCTCTTTGACTTCCTCTGTCCACCAAGGTGTCCTCTTTCTCTTGTTCCCAAGTCGGACTTCACCGCATGCTTCTGCAGCAGCTGTCTTTATGATATCCTTGAATTTAATCCAGAGGGTTTCCAAGTCATCAGGTCGTTCTTCTGTGTTGCTCACCGCTGCAGCAATAAGCCCCTGATATCTGGTCTTAATTTCTGGCTCTCTCAGCTTGTAGGTCCTAATGCTCATTTCTCCTGCTCGTTTACTTGGTTTCTTGCGTGATGTTGGGCAGTTCCTAGGCTGAGCAACTCTTTCAGTTGTTCTTTTGATTGTTAGCAGGTAGTGATCACTTCCAATCTCTGGCCCCCTCCAGACTCTAGCATCTCGGACATATTTGAATGAGCTTCTCCGAACAATGGCATAGTCGATCACTGACTTCTCATTCTTTGTTGGTTCACATCTAGTGTATGCATGTATGCGCTTATGGGGGAACTTTGTGTTTGTAATGATCAGATTCTGCTCACTGCAGAATCTAAGGAGTCGCTTTCCATTGTCATTGAGAGTATCTTCTCCATATCTTCCGATAACTCCACCCCATCTAGCATGGTCATTTCCAACTCTGGCATTAAAATCTCCGAGCATGATAACTTCATCTAGGCAGTCATCCACTGTCCTTTGAAGCAGCTCGAAGAATTCCTCCTTGACCTCTGCTCTCTCATCCTCATTTGGCCCATACACTATGACCAGGTTGACTATGGTTTCTCCTTCTTTTAGTTTAACAACCATAATGCGCTCCGAGACAAAGTTCCATCCCTTGATACTATCTTTTTGATTTTGGGCCACAATGCAACCCACGCCCCCTTTAGCTCTTTCAGACATGGGTACACCACTGTAGAGCAGCGTGTTGCCATCGAGATCCATGACTCCTTGTCCTTTTTTCTTTGTTTCCGTTATAGCCAGGATTTCTAGTTTTGCTTTCCTCATCTCTTCCACCAGCTCCTCTTCCTTCCCATTTATACTTCTTGTGTTCCAAGTTCCATAAGTCGTAGTCCGTAGTCCTTTCCAGTTCGTCGCCTTTAGAATCAGTCCAGTTTTCTCTCTTGTTTTACTAGTAATCATGGTTTAAAGCAAACAGGTGATTGGCCTGTTGTGCCTTTGCATGGTGGAGGGGCTGCCTCCTTACGGCCTCCATGCAGGCCGCCCTCCTCCTTTTTCATTCGGGCTTGGGACCGGCATTGGCGGAGTTAGTTTGTACTTTTAAACATTTGTTATTTCATAGTAATAACTAGATACAGTGAATGTGGGAGTATGCTATTATTTTACTTTTACAACGTTGAATTCCTTTAAATTGATGTTACCGAATTGCCTCCCCTGCTTTGCAGTAGCGGTCCAACAGTGGCCCAAAACTCAAGAGTATCTAATATGGGTCTTCAAGGGTGTCTACCTTCGCACAAGATTACTCTTGGCAGAGCTGTAGATAGAAGGATAATGATGCTTCTATCTCAAGGGAGTTTTCTTAAGATATTTCAGAAGTCAAGAACAATGCTGCATTGGCAGGGCAATTGTTAACATTCATCTGATCAGCCGCCTTTTATGAAGAATTAAGCAATTATTAATTTCAGCTCGTTCAAGCCCACACCCTGATTTACTCAGTGGAATTCTTCTTATTATGGTATAGCTCTGTTTAGAGTGTATTTAGTAAAATGACTGATACAAACATGCAGTACATTCAAAATGATTAAATCGACGTTAAATTTGTATATTTACAAATAACAGATTTAATAGTCATTTAGGTTTTAACAAGGTTTTAAAGAAACTAATAATTATTTATAAAAAAAAAAACAGTTTATCATCACTGTTGTGATGGGATAAAAATGTGGAAAGGAGGTCACTTGGCAGCTTTTATTTGTTACGTAGCTGCCAGTGACGGTTCTTGGTAGACTGATCACGCTCGTCGCTGGTCAAGGTTGTAGGGCGCAGCACGTTCCCAGAAGTGCCGGGGAGTGTCTACGAAGCTGGTCCCTCGTCTTAAAGCTCAGGTCATGTGTCCCCTTCTTGTTCCAGAGATAGTGCCCTCAACTGGTACCACCAACAACTGTGGAAATAGAATAGAAACAAAATGCTCTCCTGTGTGTTGCGTTTTCCGACACATAGTTATGGGTCCCTGTGGTGTGCTAAAATGTATGTGTGAGAATGACTTTGGTTACTGTAACTGGTAATTACGATAAGGTCCCTAGCATCGCCAACAGTGGAACATTAATAGATTCAATAACGCCATCTTTGCAGCCATCTTTGCACGATATATGACATACTTTAATTAACATTGAAAAACGTAGTGACAAGCTCCTCTCCTCTTCACACACTGCTGCATAAAATGTCATAGATACTATCCATAATAGCATTGACACAATATCTTCCACGTGTCACTTAACTATAGCCGTATGTCGTCTTGGTCAGTACTGCCTTATGCTGCTACAGTCTCTCAAATATTACACATCTACAAAACGACTGTACATGTACACTCTTGTGATTAAAATACTCTCTGTCATGCTCCGACCATTCACGAATCCATAGAATATAAGATATATCCCACAGAATACGCTGGAGCAAAAATACTGAAGCCTACAATCGCAGCTCCAAACACAGAGGTCCTCTCACACCAACGACACACGATGGACTCCCTAGCAAGCGCTCTCTCCCTTTTCTGCCCACTGAGCCTCGTCCGGTTGCATACTAATGAGATGACGTCATATCGTCTCCGCGGTGTATCTCTGTCTAAATACTCAGAAAAATAGAGCAGTATAAGTACTCTATATAGGAAATATAAGAGACCCAATGTGGCGTATAAATAACCCCTCACTGTCCCTTTCTCCTATTCCACCATCCCATCTATCTCGGAACTGTACATTCGATGAGAATTAAGCTAAATCTCTCCAGAGAAAACTTTCTTTACATTTAAATTGAATAGCGTTATATTTACTTTACATTCAAATGAGATGGTTAATAGTATAGATAGATTATGTGTACATTAACATATACACTGATGGAAAGTGTTGACAATGTAGATTGAATATGTTTTCATTTACATCTACACCGATTGAAAAGCTTTGAAACTTTCATTAATTTTAAAGTGAATATGTTTACACAGACATTTACACTGGTTTTTACTTGTAAATATTATAATTAGAATGTACATCATTTCTTTCATCTTTCCCTCCCTGCTACATATGGAACTTGGGACTACCTATGCTTTTAGTTCCCTGTAAGAAACTAGTAATAAAGCAGTCATCAGCCCTTGCAGTGGTGGTTCATGAAATCATCATTCTATATGATGACGTTGCCAGCCTTAAATGACTTGGACATCCACTAGCACTTTTCACATATTAATATTCACATGGCAATATATACATATTAGTTCACATGTTAGTAATGAAAGATACAAAATGTAAAAAGTACAACTTACGCCAATCTTGCCTCACAGACTGTTTGCTCAGATAAGTAGGTTTAAGGCACTGGTAGATGCTTTTTTTCACGTGTCTTGGGGTTCGTTATGTTAGCACTAAACTCCCACTATGACTCCGTGCTTCAGTGGCCTCATATGCCGGTCTTCCTTATTAAAATGGTTTCCTGGGCTCTTTAAGTCCTTCAAGATGTTCCACAAAGTCTGGTCTGATAAAGAGAATTCTAAATTCTAACCTTGGCAGTATAGTTTCGTCTTGGCAAGCAATCCTCACAGTCAATTTTCCCAGTGTCTTAAGACTGCAAAAAGGTCAGGTTATATGGCCCTTCTTCCTCCACATTTGTTTGTTATGATGTTAAGAAAGCTCCAATTGTTTCAAACATGCGTGTTTTGTGGAGTAATTTCAAAATTATTTCCTCCCGAAATAATGTGCTCATTTCAAGCCCAACATAATCTCCCCAGACAGGTTATCGGTAATATTGATACCGAGATGGGCCAGAGGAAGCAAATACGCATTCTCACCCGTGTTTGCGTAGATCCCCCAGACGGATCTCTCAGACACACAATATGGCTTTCTTGTCATCGATCGTGCGCGACCATCTTGTACAAACACAGATCGCCTCTATCAAAGGTGGCTAGACGACTTAGGTGATACTTGTAAATGTATTAACCGATGACCTGTCTAATTCGCTTGGTATTATTACGATTCACATGGCGAAACGTAAACAAGTCTGGGAGCGGCGAGGCAAAAATGTTGGCATAAAATATGCCGAATAATAGGACGATGAATGAAGAAATGAAGTGATACTGCCGGAAAGAACGACAGTTATGAAAAGTGCACCCAAATAATAGGACGATGAAGGAGATAAAGAAGGGCGCCAAAGTACATTCTCGAACCGTTTTGTGACAATTGATTTGTAAAATGCATGTGAGGATAAACGAATTCAGTATAAAAGACGATAGAAAGGAAGTGCAGAATGTCAGACGGACCTGGGTGCCCAGTTCTCAACCCTTTGAAGATAAGTTAGTTCGTTCGTTTTTTCGTTCTATTAAATCACTTCGTCTTCTTTAAGTATCATGCCTGGTGGTGTAGGCGAGCATGTCTTCCTATTCCCAGAACTGTTTATCAGTTCTGTTGTTTTCTTTCCTAGCCATGGTGTTAAGTTGTAAATAATCTTATTTTCTTTGTCGTCCTCTATCTACATTTCCTACAATCATTTCTGCTGTCACAATATATTCCAGCTGTCTTCTTCTTCTCATAACACGCCCAAGAAAAGTGAATTACTTCCTCCTAACAGATCACAGTCCAACCATCTTTTTCTCCCATTTCCAACCTCGGTAACCAAGGGTGGTGAGGGGAGTAATACTGCGGGCACTAAATTACTAGGGTCATTCTTGTTTGACTTTGACTTCATTTTTTTCCCTGAAACTTTGCATTAGGAAATATTTGAAAGTCAAAAGAAATCTACTCACATACACAAATCAAACTTTCGACTCAAATATCACGGCGGTTCTATTGTGTCGTTCTTGAACATGGCGAGCAGGAAAGACGAGAACAAAGAATGTACCGACTATTATAAAAGGCTGCTTGCATAGAATCGAAGGACTAAATATGAAACTGATGGAAAGAACCAGACAAATATCAATGTGATAAGAGGTGAGAAAAGAACGCTAGCGTTAAAGTGGACTAATTTCAATTAAACCAGGTGATAGCATTACTGGACAGTCTGTGTTCTAGAATTCCCAAGGGAGAAGAAAAATAACGGAAGAGGGGGAAAAACACTCGGAGTAGAGAGTTAGAGAGACACTTAAAAAATAAAGGATCAAGAAATCCTTGCACGGATGGCACAGGATAGGGAGGCTTGGCGTTAATTTGTTGGAAGCCTGTGCACAAGTGGGAGCTTAAATTTAATCGTCTTTATCATTGCTACTCAACGTGGGCCATATCTCCCCAGGGGGCCGTGCCATATTTCTACGAGGCCACAGTAAGATGATAAGTCCTTTTTTCAGCTAACAGCGACTATGAAAAGGGGGGGAGAGACACAGAGGTAAACGAGGCTCATAAGGTGGCCATAAAGCAAAAAAATGTTGAGAACCCCTGGCCTATATAATCTAACTCAGACGAACGTTACGTGTTGAGAACCCCTGACCTATACAATCTAACTCAGACGAACGTTACGTGTTGAGAACCCCTGACCTATATAATCTAACTCAGATGAATGTTACGTGTTGAGAACCCCTGACCTATATAATCTAACTCAGACGAACGTTACGTGTTGAGAACACCTGACCTATATAATCTAACTCAGACGAACGTTACGTGTTGAGAACCCCTGACCTATATAATCTAACTCAGACGAACGTTACGTGTTGAAAACCCCTGACCTATATAATCTAACTCAGACGAACGTTACTTGTTGAGAACCCCTAGCCTATATAATCTAACTCAGACGAACGTTACGTGTTGAGAACCCCTGGCCTATATAATCTAACTCAGACGAACGTTACCTGTTGAGAACCCCTAGCCTATATAATCTAACTCAGACGAACGTTACGTGTTGAGAACCCCTGGCCTATATAATCTAACTCAGACGAACGTTACCTGTTGAGAACCCCTAGCCTATATAATCTAACTCAGACGAACGTTACGTGTTGAGAACCCCTGGCCTATATAATCTAACTCAGATGAACGTTACGTGTTGAGAACCCCTTACCTATATAATCTAACTCAGACGAACGTTACGTGTTGAGAACCCCTGGCCTATATAATCTAACTCAGACGAACGTTACGTGTTGAAAACCCCTAGCCTATATAATCTAACTCAGACGAACGTTACGTGTTGAGAATGGCCTATATAATCTAACTCAGACGAACGTTACGTGTTGAGAACCCCTGACCTATATAATCTAACTCAGACGAACGTTACGTGTTCAGAACCCCTAGCCTATATAATCTAACTCAGACGAACGTTACGTGTTGAGAACCCCTGACCTATATAATCTAAATCAGACGAACGTTACGTGTTGAGAACCCCTGACCTATATAATCTAAATCAGACGAACGTTACGTGTTGAGAACCCCTAGCCTATATAATCTAACTCAGACGAACGTTACGTGTTGAGAACCCCTAGCCTATATAATCTAACTCAGACGAACGTTACGTGTTGAGAACCCCTGGCCTATATAATCTAACTCAGACGAACGTTACGGAAGCCTGGTTTAATAATAAATGCAACCTTGAAGCAATCTTCGCTGCTTATCGTCATGAACGTAACTTCCGGTCTTATAGTTAATATGGAGAAAAATACATGGTGTAAACAATGTCGAGGGATACTGTAAAATTGAAAGAAGGTGATTAAAAAAAAAATTATGAATATTATGTGGGTGTCAGTTAAACAAATGAGCAACACATAATATACAAATGATGAATATTAAAAAACATATTGGTTTAAAATCGTTTTCTTTCTTTCAGACGCTCTTTTGTGACTAAACCAGATTATGTCTCCAGTGAGAAAAAGGCGAGGGCTTGGCTAATGGAGGACAATGTTATCATGGATCGACAAGTTCGTAAACCTGAACGACCTGCGGGTTTACATTTGGTGTAAATGGAACGTGGTAAAATGTTGTAGCTATGGTACCTTTTCCGATCTCACTAGCTCAGCAGAAGTGAACAAGTGATAATCTTCAGACTCCACACGAGCTACAACAGATGGGTGTACCATCTATTCAGCAAGCTAAAGGTAGCAACTACCGATGAGTGTAACTGTGGCACTGATAAAATGACTGCTGGACGTGTGCTGCAAAGGACCCAATATGTGAAGAGCAGAGAACACCATATATGGAGATACCAGCAACCTCAGACAGATCACTACTTTCTTTTAACATATTCAAACTGACGTCTCAAAGTACAGTATGTGAAGAAGAAGAAATATTTCCGCTAGACAGATGTCAGAATTCAGTCGATGGAAATGGATATCATACCAATAACTCTGCAACAGTTTCAATACACGTAACGAAGTAATGACCGTGGTATAGGATACATATTGAGTTCATCATGACATCAACTTATTCCACACCTGTAAGACCATATGCTGCAGTCAATGTGCGGCCTGCTCGTTCTGTGGCGTTACTTCAGAGTGATTCCAGTACAACCGAGACAGAGGTGAGTGGTGAACATTTCTGTATTATGTTTTTATGTTTTTGAAAGTTACAGATGTGAGTGAAGTCATCGGGGATGTTAAACTGATGTTTATGTTGAATAAGAACAATTGCTAGTTACACGCAAGGTTGTGGAGTCGGAGTCGAGGTGTTGGTAGTTTTGAGCAGAGTCGTGGTTGTAGTTGGAATTACGTTTTTGTTTCGAAGACAGCACTATAACCAGCGTCCTTTTCAGGACGTACACAGCGCGCACCCATCGGATCATTATACGATAACAACAAACTAAAATGACTCGTACCAAGCCAAAAGCGAAAAAGAGGAAAGTCTACACAAGCCCTCAAACACTTGTCAGCAGCATCAAACAAGAACCTACGAAGAACCAACAGAGTCAACCAGAGAGAAAAAATACTCCAACTACTAACCTCGTGGCCAGTCCTTCTCAGAAGACAAACAAAGCAACCGTTGATACTACAACCGATGAGCGACCCGAAGCTTCGAAGGAAAAGGACAAGAGCAGATTGCCGGAAAGCAGTGCGGCCCCAAGTGCTAGCGTGGAAGTAGATGACGATGAAGACCCAGAACGTAAAGAAATATTGAGAGCGTTACAACAGTTGGAGCAGATGGTGGAAAGAATACAGAAAAGGGCAGAAGCACACGTCTCTGGCCAAGACTATAAAGACCCAGAATATAAAGAAATGTTGAGATTGCATCAACAGATAAAGCAAATGCAGGAAAGACGAGAGAAAAGAAGACAGGAGCCTGAAACCATGGGGCCACCACCGCACATACCCGAATCGTCAGCAGAAACCCTATCTACCACAGAGATGCTGCACCAAATACCGTTGACACCACCACACGTTGCCGAGATGACAGCCGACCCACCTGCAAGCACCATGAAAGAACTGACAGAGACAGCTCCTCAGCGCAGACAGTACGGAAGGAAGATGTCGAAGGGACCAATACAGATGCAATTCGAAGAATTGACGACGGAGACGAGTTCCTTGGGCTCGCTCTTCAGGAAGCGATGGTAGAAGTAGACCCAGGAGTGCTGAACATCGAAAACACTGAGAGGCAAGCTTCCATTCCTGGTCCTAAGGAAACAACGGCAGACAACTCAAGGGCCCAGAGGCAAGATATAACACCTTATAACAAAGAACGGGAGCAGGATTCGAGCCAAGACTGTGGAGGGAGGCAGAGACCAAGCGCCAAAGGGACAGATAACGCAGAAACGATACGGGAGCGGAACGTAAAGATCACCCAGACGTCAGGAAGTGAGGCCTCACTCAGGGCCCTACACGACAACAAAGTGATCAATATCCTCGAGGTGATAACTGGAAGAAGAGGTATCGCTAAAGTAGGGAGGCACGAAAAGGGAGTCGTGCTTTCGCTCAACAGCACCACAACAACCACTTCACTGATGACCGAACTGGAATCTAGTCCAAAAGAAGTCCAGTTGCCCCACCAAATAAAAGTGGTGGTGGAGAAGCACATAACAACAAAGAAGTTGGTCATCAGAGGGGTGGATACCAGTTGTTCCGAAGCCGAGATCCACAGACGCCTTCAGGATGAAAACGCAAATTTAAAAATCACGCAGGTCGAAAGACTAAAAACATGGGCCAAGAAAGATACCAATCTGATGATAGTTACGGTAGAGGGATCGACAAGACCCGAGAGACTGACGCTCGAAACAACAACCAAAAAGACAGAAGCCTATATCCCTCCGGTGATGCAGTGCTCCAACTGCCAGCAGTTCTCGCACACAAAGAAAACGTGCAGGAGAGAGGCAGTCTGTCGATATTGTGCAGGTGGCCACCTATACCGCGATTGTCCCAAGGCGAAGGAGCACAACAACTACAAAGCAATAAACTCAAACCGCACCTGTGCAAACTGCCTTGGAAACCATGGGGCTAGATACCGAGGCTGCCCGATGTTCCAGGAAACCAAGAGCATCCTGAAGGAAGCGGTTTCCAAAAACATCCCCTTCAAGAAGGCAAAAAACAGAGTGGCTGCGGATGTGGCAGAAAAACAACGCACGATAGACAGACGACAGTTACACAAGCTGACCGCTGAAGTCAGAGAAATGAAAATGAAGCTGCAAATCGAAAACAACAGCAAGCAGGCCGCCGAAGAACCAACCGACAGTGGAGAAGATGCGATAAACATGCAGAACATAAAACACATGATGGAAAAAATGAAAAGAATCCAGCAACAAGTAGAAACAGATGTCAAGAAGCTGACAGAGCTGACAGAAGAAAACACAAAAATACTCAAAAGAATAGAAGCAGAAAGAATAGCCATTGAGGAAATATCATCAAACAGCACGCGAGAAACTAAAACGAACAACCAAGCAGTAAAAGAAATCATCCAAGAAACGCTAGAACAGCTACTACCAACGATAATTGAAAAAGCACTGTCACAGATACAGGAGAGCAAGAAGATAAAAGCAACAGAAACTAAGAGCGTAGAAGCACACAAAACCAAACAAGCCAGAAAGTGAGGCAGGACATAAAAAACACCATGAGCGCGACACGGCACCACAAACGGACAAAGAGGAACCCAGACAGCCAGCTAGTGGTCCTTTTCAGGACCAGCCACCTACAGGACTACGAACGAGATACCAGTGAAGACGATAACACCCTATATACCCCAATTATAACCAACTTTCAGGTTGAACAGGGTATAACAGCATCATAATAGACAAAAGAACGAACGACGAACGTAGTTGGAATTGGTTACTATAAATTCTCTTTAAAAAAAATTAATTCCCGATGCTTATGGGGGAAAAAAGGGTAATTTCCTGAGAAAATACATTGTGATTTAACAACTGTAAAGTAATTAGTAAAAGACTCTTTACATAGTCTCCGTGTTAAGATTTCTATACTCTGTTCTTGTCAAATCATGCACGAAATATTTAGTCATTCACACCAGCAGTCTCCTAGTTAATTTTATTCCTTACATTTAACGTTTTATATATTTCTTTTATGAAACATTTTAACAGTGTTAACGTATGTAAAAATATACAAATTCTTTGTAATGCTCACGCAGACATGAATACCAAACTAGACTGTACAGTATGTAAGTTAAGACAAAGGCAGAATGTCACGACAAACAAAGCACATAAGCATACCACTACAGACAAACAGAGTATGCCACTAATATATATATATATATATATATATATATATATATATATGATGGGGCCCCAAAATCTCCCCGAAGTTCAAATTTGTGTATTTAGAAACTGAAGTTAATAGTCCTACACAAGCCTGCCGTTTTGCGAGTGCGCGAGCGTAAATAACTACGCCAGCCCTGCGTGATGCGGTTATTTGGCGTATAGAATACGAGAGCGCCACAGGCCGAAGGCAGTTTGGTAAGATTCGCAGTAGAGGCACGATGTGACAGACACCCAGAGTAAGCAGACGTTTGCACAGGATTAGCAATTGAGCACTGGCTGTGTGTTTTGTTTGTTTAGTGCATGCTTTATTTGCTCTTTGTCACTGAATGGGTTGTATGAATAAATACAGCCCTTGCCTTAGAATCAAGAGTTTTATTGTTGTTCGGGTTGGGTTCGAGTGTGCAAGAAAGTGATCACATATCACAACAGCATCATCATCTCTCGCCCACCCTATCACAGTTGACGTCGTCGGCAGGATAGGCAGACAGTGACACTGAGCCAACAGCAAACGAGCAAATATTGTAGTAAACACTCAGCAGTGCAGTCTTGCAGCAAGATGGCCTCAAGGAGCACACGTGCTACGAGCAGAGGAGATCACGAGGAGGCAACAACACCGGTAGTGGGTACATCAGTGGTGCAAAGTAAAGGTCAGAGCAATGCGCCGGTGATGGTAATACACGTGCCGGTGCTGGAGGTAAGACGATTTGGTGAAAAGGCAGGACCACTTGACACGAGTTAGTGAAAGACGTAGAGGCCGTGTGGAAGGTAGCGCCCTTTACTGCAGAAGATAAGGTAGACGTTATCTGGAATAATGTTACAGCAGTGGTATCTAGGGAACTACGGATACATGGCGGAGCCAAGGCCAGCCCCGAGAAGTTGCTCGAAATAATTGAAGAAGCATACAGTGAGCGACAACTAGTCAGTGAGAAGACTATGGATTTCCATGCCATGAGTCAGGGGCCTAGGGACTATGCTGTTTTCTGGGAAGGCAAAAAGCCTGATGCACAAGTGCAGGTAGCCAGTGTAGAAGCTCACTCTGAAGAGGAGGCACGCAAATCAGAAGTAGCTAGCCTAACATCCCAGCTAGTACAGCTGTCGCACAGTAGTTTGCCAGCACAAGAGGAGGTGCAAAGAAAGAAAACACCATGCCAACCGCGGAAACTGCCAAAACACGACGAGGGGGTGTGTGAGCAGGAACCTCAACTAGACCTTCTTGTAGGTGAGAGTCAGGCTGTTGACAAGGAAAGCTGTAATCTAACAGTAACTACAAACACAGATGCACCAAAAAGGAGACAAGGATTTTGTAAGTGGTATAGTGTCGACAGAGGATGGGAGTTTATTACGCCAGATGATGGAGGTATTGGTGTATTCGTACATCAGACCAAGATTTTCAGGAAGGGATTCCGAAGTCTGGCAAGAAACGAGCAAGTGGAGTTTGATAGCAAACCATCTGTTCAGGGCATGGAAGCGGTCTTTGTATGCGGCATTGGCGGCCAGGAAAGTAAGGGTAGTAGGAGGCGACCCATGGCACAGAGGCAGCCTAGAAAGTTGAGGTGCTACAATTGTGGAGAGTTTTTAGACCACATGGCAGCCAAATGCCATCAAGGCCCGCTTCCGAAACGATGCTTTAAGTGCAAGTCCACAGAGCATTTGCTATCCGCCTGTCCCTCAAGGAGCTCCCTCCCTAAACGTGCGGCCACAACTAGGTTGCCTATAGGATAGAAGCCAAGAGATGGCCCTGACAACTGTCACCCTAAGGGCGCCAAGAAAATTGGTCGACGTTTAGAGGAGGAAACTCATCCTAAGCAGATAGTGTGGCAGGGCAGTTACTTGTGCGCAGGTCACGGCACCAATTAGTATGTTATGTGGCAGGGCAGGTTACGGCATCAATTAGTTATATTGATTGTTATATTCAATTAGAGCTAATCCTTCATATGTTGTTGTGGTTCAAGTGTTAACTGGCCTTCCGCCAGAGATGGTAACACTTGACCTTTACTCATTTTTCTTCTTCTTTCCAGGTTTTTTCTTCCCTTTAAGTTTGGTGATAAGCAAAACAGTTTCAGCACAACAACGTATATCCAAAAGAAATTACTGTAAATTTCCACAAACAGCAATTCAGTAGAAAATTATATTAAAGTTTATTGATGTCATTAGACAAACACTGTAAATTTCACAAAATGATGGTTGTTTATCCAAAATGAAAAATATATAATCCAACTGAATAATATACACACTTGTCTACTAAAAAAAAAAACTTGTCTTGATATCCTCAAAGACGAAGTTCACCTAACGCTATCTAAAAAAAAAAAATCCTCTAGTCTAAAATCATGGAATCCTTGGAATCATAAATCCTGAAATCACTGCCTATCGCCCACATCTCTCCTTTTTATACTGTTCCTGTCTTTTTTCCCGCCTTTTTCCACACGTCCTATTCTTTTTTCCACACGCTACAATTTCTGCACACGTCTCTCTGTTTTCGACATTTTGCACACGACTTTCTGTTATTTCAACATTTTCACATGTGTGATCTTTTCCAACTTAACAATTGGATTAAAAACAACCAGATCCCACAAACATTCATTTTCCACTTTCCGCGCATAAAACCCATTCATTATTATTATCTGGGACTGATCAACGTTTGCCTTCTCAGAGCAGTGACTGCCAACTGAACTTTGAATGATACTGCGTTTTGTGTAAAAACGTCTTATTTGCTTTTGAGGTCTGTCATTCTTATATGTAGCATATTATAGCACCTATAAATGCTTAGAGTGGAAGTAGTAGGGATAATGCTAGCGTGGAAGGCCATGCGGTCACAATAGGAGGGAATGCACATCGACGTTCAGAAGAGGAAACTCATCTAAAGCAGATTGTGAGGAATGTAAGCCAACGTCCACAGAAAACGAGTGTAAAACACGTAGGAAGCAATCCTCCACCAAGGTCGACAACTGCATGCACTAAACCGCAGAACTCACACGCAAGCAGCGACACTGCACGAGGGTACGACTCTTCCAAACCACAGCAACTGCCAGCTCGACAACGTACGACGAGGAACATGACGACCAAGAGGGTCACCAGACGGGCTGGTACCTCCTACAGAATCTGAGATCCTAGCCTCGCCGCTCAGAAAGAATCAGGTGCAGGGCCAACGGCGGAGAGTGGGTTGTGGGGACCACAACATCTTCAGGAGGGAGATATGTGATGGGGCCATAATAAACGCCCAAAATCTCCCTGAAGTTCATATTTGTGTGTTTAGAAACTGAAATAAATAGCCCTACACGAACCTGCCGCTTTGCGAGTGCGAGAGTTTAAATCACTACGCCAGACCTGCGTGATGCGGTTATTATAGAATACGGGAGCGCCACTGGCCGAAGGCAGTTTGGTAAGATTCGCAGTAGAGGCAAGATGTGAAAGACACCCAGAGTAAGCAGAAGTTTGCACAGGGTATGAGAACACGTTTGATTTTAAGGTAGATTAGATTATTTCCTAGTGAAATTACCAATATTTCCGGTACTTGTGCGTTAATTCACCGGTTAAATTAAATTCTGGATATTTATTACCCAAACCGAGCACCGTACTCTTTCTTGACTGAAAAAGTGTCATTTCACATTGTCCTCTCCCCCCCTCCCCCGTTGCTTAGAATTTTTTTTAAAACACGCCTGCCGTTTGTAAGGTTGTAGTCACGTAGCACATTCTGCCGTTGGGGAGTGAAGTGTTATAGACTTTGATGTACTGGGTCCCAGCTTTATGAGGTGGGGTCGCCTGTTCCCTTCCTCGCTGCCGTTGCCTTCTCTAACGCAAGATCAGAGGCAGGTACCCTTTTACAGCTGGTTAGACTGATGCGTAACACCTGTTCCCTTCCTCGCTGCCGTTGCCTTCTCTAACTCAGGATCAGAGTCAGGTACCCATTTACAGCTGGTTATGGAGTGTTAGAGACTTCACCATACTAGGTCCAGCATCGAGAGGTGGGGAGACCAGTTTCCTTCATCACTGTCTTTTCCTTCCCTAACTCAAAGTTAAGTACCCATTTATAGCTAGGTAGGCCCCATCTCTCGATGCTGGACCTAGTATGGTGAAGTCTCTAACACTTCATAACAGGTGTCACGCATCAGTCAAACCAGCTGTAAATGGGTACCTGACTCTGATCTTGAGTTAGAGAAGGCAACGGCAGCGAGGAAGGGAACAGGTGTCACGCATCAGTCTAACCAGCTGTAAATGGGTACCTCACTCTGATCTTGAGTGAGAGAAGGCAACGGCAGCGATTTCCCTTGTTTCCTGTGTACCGTTAACTTGTAGAACTGATTCAATTCCGTTCTACTGGTTTATAAAGTTTTAAAAAAATACGGGGGGGGGGGGGGGGGGTGGGGGGGGGTCTGTCGTAAGCGTGTCAACTAAGAATGCACGAGAAACGCTTTTTTTTTTTTAACTTGCCTCCCAAATCACAATGTGAAATCAACCTTTTTCAGTGAAGAAAAAGTACGGTTATCAGTTTGGGTAATAAATATCCAGAATTTGATTTAACCGGTGAATTAACGCACAAGAACCATATTTCCTTGTAGCTTTAAAGTCATTTTCAGCGTGACTCGGTTCTAATGTTTGAGAAAACAGATATCTGTGTTTCCTAAGGAGATTTTTTTAGGACATTGTAATTAGTTTAAAAATTATAGTTGAGTGAAAATAATGTGTAAAAAAAGAAACCCGTTACACGCCCATTGAGGCATATTGGGAATATGGTGTTAGGCCCATATTATCTTGACCGTCGGCACACTAGGGCTGATGTGGTCGGCATCACGCCGGCCGCCTTAACCTTCCCAGAGTTGCTGTGGTACCTATTTGGGGCTGGGTCGACCCAGGAGCCGTTTGTGGCCTAAAAAAATCCCACCTCATCTGGGGATCGAACCATAGACCACTACGCTAGGAAGCAATAATAATGTGTGGATAGGTTTTATTAGTCATGTGTAGCGAAAGGTTTTCCTAGTATGATAGTAGTGGTAGAGGAGAAGTAGAATCTTTCTCCAGAAAGGGTGAAGTTCCAGTGCCCGAGAAGTACACTGGTATCACAAGTGAGTTACAGCTGTGAATACTCTAAGCTGGACAATAGATTTAGGCTTCAGAAGTATAAGTTGCTACTTTCGCTATAGTAACCCTATGTGATAATATAATTAAATTAGAACAAGTAACTCAAAATTTAACAGTTAAAAATTTAACAAGTCAAATGAGTACAATTATCCAATTTATTATGTACATCTATATATTCTTGTAATGATAAATGGGTGTTGGAAGATGGTAAAATGTATGATTATTTACAGTTACAAATTATAATAACTAATAGAAAAAGTCTTGGATTTATCTTCCACTGAATTTACATAAAAGTTTGTCACAGTATCTCTTTGATATCTCTTGCTATCTAGTTTTCATCATTAGAAAGTCGTGTTAGAACTGCTCACAGGATTTGTTGGATGGATACATATAAACTTATCCTATGTATTAGCCACGTCTGTTCGAGGTTCCTCCGACACACTGGAGTACGGAAGACTTTCCTTCAGCCCGCCCTATAACTACGGGGGACTAAGGTGTTGAAGTTTGGTTGACCTCTAGGCTTCAGTGAGCTGGATCAACTTCTTCAAGTCTTTAGTTTCTCGATCAGGAATGATCATAAACATTGATCATAAAAACCTGGAACAAGAAGTAATAGGTGGCCATGTTGTTCCAACAATCTCACCACCACTACTGTTCATGATGCGACCATGTCTTCAGTGTTTGTATATAAATGAATGAATCATGGTAGTATGTTACAGAGATAGCATGATAAGATAATGTATACTGTGCAGAATTAACAAAATACATGAATAAATCATATGTTATGATACATGGGTACGATATAACCTTTGCCTTCCTCTCATGGATGCCAAGTCACTTATGTACTTGCTGGTATGTCGTAAGCTTCCAGGCAATAACTAGCCATGATATATGTGGCTAACCAATTAATGGTTATGCTTCCTGACAATGCCGGTGAAGGTTATCTCTGGTTAGCGTCATTCCCTTTTTTATTATATCTGCTACAATCAATCAGAAATAAAATCTGAAATAAAATGATATTAGTAATGCATATATTTTTAATAAACTTACATACCCTCTTAGGATTAATAAGCTCACGGTGAGACTGTATTGGCTTAATTTAATCTGCCCTGCATGCAGCGTGAAAATAGAACTTTTCTTGCAGAGGCTGTCCTCCAGTTTCTCACTCTGGCTTCTGGATTTGGTGTGTGATTTACAATGCGCCGCTCTGTCCTTATATTTCAATCTCTCGCGCGTACGAGAAAGCACCTCTAAAATTCCCCAAAAGATTTTAGTTTCATCTCCTGATTTGAGGCGATTTGAGCAATCTGTGTTTTTCCGGTACTTGTTTTTCTCTTCTGTCACTCACACACTTATCTCCTTCCTTCCTTCCTATATATCATTTCCTTTTCCCCATATGGGGCTTTCATTACATATAAGTTTTATACAAATCCGTTGAGGCTTGTTAGTGTAATAAATTTTTAAAGATTATTAGCTAACTTTTAGCCGATGTGATGAAGGTGAAAAATATTAATTATCTTTAAAACTATTTATATTTGAATAATATCCTTTTGGATATAATTCCTGGTCTATCTCCTTTGTTGAGTTATATTTATTTAATATTATTCCAACCGGGCGTTCTCCGGTAATTAATAATTTAATGTCCAGTAAATGCAAACTTTTAAAGTCGGCCATACATTCCTATCTAGCTTATTTCATCATTCTTCAGTAATACTGTATGGCTTTTAACCGTAAGTCACATTTCCGCTGTTCCAACTTCAAAGAAAGACCGCCGCGCTGACCTTGCGCTGTGTGTGTGGGTGTCGCGTGGGCGTGTCGCGCTATACAACCAAGCAAGTGTTTACCAAATCTCGCTACAGAGCCCTCTTCTTTAAAACAGTGCCTGCACGGTTAACTTTTTGGTAACACATGCTGCAGTTCCTCCTTAATTTTCTGTTTCTCTATATCCCTTTGATAGGATGCCTACTTAAAAAATCGGGTCCAAGATTGTCCCGTCCTGGTATGTATCTCACATTGAACGAATATGGAGATAACAGTAAACTCCACCTTAAAAGTCGTGAATTTAATTTTTTAGACACTGCTAAAAACATCAAAGGCTGGTGATCACTTTCCACAATGAAGTGTTTCCCGTAAAGAAAAGGGGCGAATTTGTTGATCGACCAGACCAAAGCGAGTTCACTCACGTTCAACGGTAGAATAATTTCTCTCAGCTGTATTTAACTTTCTACTGGCAAAAGCTACTGGTAATAGCATATGTGGCGGTGTGTCTGCCCGCTGTAGTAATGTTGCTCCGATGCCTACATTGCTAGCATCCGTTCTTAGTACGAATTCTTGTGTGAGATCGGGAAGGGCAAGGATAAGTTTATTTGTCAGCTTATTTTCCAACTCTGTATAAGCCTGTTCACACTCCGCAGTCCATTGCATTTTATCCGGCTGACCTTTTTTGGTTAAGTCGGTTAATGGCGCGCACAATGAGTTAAAATGGGGTATATATTTCTGATAAAACCCGCACAGTGACACAAAGGACCTTACATCCTTCTTAGTTTGTGGTCTTGGTGCTTTTCTCATTTTCTCTACATTCTTTGGGTCCGGAGACATTTGCCCTGTAGAGATAGTGTGACCTAAAAATTCCAATGTCTCACATCCAATATGACACTTAGTTGGACGTGCTGTCAATCCCGTTTCTCTTAGTCTATCCAACAACATGGAGACTGCTACTACGTGTTCCTCGAATGTAGTGGTAGCAATCAGAATATCATCCATGAAGTTGGTGATATGAGGATTTTGTAATGGTTCCAACAATTTCCTCATCATTCTGGTGAAGATACTTGGAGCATTCTTTAAACCAAATGGGAGTACATTGAACTCGTAATGTCCATCCGGTGTACTAAAGGCTAACAGTTTCCTAACTTCTGGTTTCACTGGTATTTGGTAGTATCCCTTGCTTAGATCTACTTTTGAAAAATACCGAGCCTTACTCAATGTAGCAAACAACTGATTGGTGTCAGGTAATGGGTCTACCTGAGATTCAGTGATAGCATTTAGTTTCCTATAATCAATGCATAACCTGTGTTCACCACTAGGCTTCCTTAATAGCACCACACTTGAGCTGTAGGGAGATTCATACTTTGAAATAATTTTCTCTTTTAAGAGATAATCAATCTCATCCTTGAGTGCCTGTCCTTTAGCATAAGGTATAGGGTATGTCCGCATACAAACTGGTGTAGGGTCAGTAATCGTCATGTCATACTCTAACAGATTAGTACACCCCGGCTTATCTGTGAGTACATCAGCATGGATTTCTAACACCTCCTGAACCTTTTTCCTCTGCTCAAGAGTTAAATGTTCACTCACATTAACCTGAGCATAGCTTTCCGTAGTTGTTAGGGGGTATTCCATGGAGGAAATTGGTTCATCCTGCATTTCTGTTGCAATGGCCAGGGTCATGATATGTGCAACTTCTGATGCTTCCCTGTCATAATACTCTTTAAGAAGGTTGACATGATACACCTTCTCCTTTCCTTTCTTGTCAATCTTATAGTTGGTCCGGAAAAGTTTTTCCAATATGACGTAGGGTCCCTGCCATCCAATTTGCAATTTATTATTGCTGCTGGGCAACAGTAACAGAACCTTTTCTCCCACCTCAAGTTCCCTATCTTTTGCTGTTTTATTGTAGTAAGCAGCCTGCTTCCTCCTGGCCTGTCTCAAGTTATCATTTGCCAGTTTCCAACTTGTTTTCAATCGAGATGTCAACTCGTTGACGTATTGGTATGAAGAAGTCACGGTTTCTTCTGCTTTTTCATCAGTCCATGTCCGCAACAATGCTTCCAGTGGACCTTTGATTGGTCGTCCAAACAACAATGTAGCTGGAGCCAATCCTGTGGAGTTATGTGGGACTTCCCTGTAGGCAAATAGTGCTGAGGGTAAGTATGTGTCCCAAGTTTCAGGTTTCTCACTAGCCAACTTTCTAATGATTGAAATGAGCGTGCCATTGAACCGCTCTACTTGACCATTCCCTTGGGCGTGGTACGGGCTACAGTGATAATGTCTAGCTTGAAATAACCTGAATACTTCTTGTGTTAGCTTTCCCCTAAACTGAGAACCATTGTCAGTCAATATTTGATGTGGGAAAACCTAATCGGGTGAATATTGTTAACAGTGCCTCTGCCACATGTTTCGAATCTATCGATGACATTGCTACTGCCTCTCCCCACATAGAGCAAGTATCGACCAAGGTTAAGATATATGCATTTCTCTTCTTGGTCCTACTGAGGGGTCCAACAATATCCACGGCAACACGTTCGAAGGGCGTTCCCATGATGGGCATTTCTCCCAGTGTTGCTGGTGCAGTCCTATGTTTAGGAGCTACTCTTTGGCATTCTGGACAGGATCTCGCATACCTCTTTATGTCCTCTGTGATCCCTGGCCAAAAGTAGTGACAGGCTATCCGTTGTCCAGTGGCCCCTATTCCCATATGTCCACTGAAGGGTATAGCATGTCCTAGCTTCATAACCTGCTCCCTGTATGATTTTGGCACTACAAGCTGTCCATGTCCTTTTGGTCCTGTTCCAGCTTTTCTATATAGTAGGCCATTTTTCATATATAAGTCTCCTTTCTCTGGATGATTATGGCTTTTAGGTAATTTGCCAAAGCAAGGCTTCAATGTACTGTCAGCAGTTTGAGCCTTTCTCATCTCTTCTGGATGAGTATTGATGATAGTGTCCTCCTCTTTCTTAGAGCTTGCCCTGGTCTGGACTGTTGCCATCACTATGGGTCTTATAGGTTCTCCTAGAAAGACATATCTACATCCCAGTATTAATGGGTAGATAGGGTTGTCCATCACTGCTGCTTTGATCTCTCCTTCCACATAGCGAGATCTTATGTTGATTCGGGCTATGGGCAGTGTCATGGTTCCTGCTCCCTTGACTGGTCCTCTGATTTCCACGGTTTCTGTGGTTATCTGTTCAGGACTCATCAGAGAAGAGCACACTACTGAGTCAAAGTCCAAGCATGTATCATATAAGCACAGTACTTGGGTGCCATTCAAGGTCACTTCCTCACAGACAGGGGGATGATGGAGGTCCTTCTGACTATCTGCCAGGTCCTTCCTTCCCTTGTTCTCTGTTGTAAGGCATGCAGTGTGATGAGGAGGGTTTTTCCGTCTGCATTCCGCAGTATTGTGGTTACTCATTTGGCAAGATTTACACCACTTTCCATCCTTTCTTGGAGGTTTCTTTTCTGATCCTAGAGGGTTTTTGTCTTTATAATCAGTTCTGTGTTTGTTCTTGTTGGAATTGTCCCTGTGTTCATAGTTGGTAAAGTTTTGTGAAGGTTTGAAGTTCTCACCCTGCTTCTTCTTATTTCCTGACACTTCTGACTGAGCTGCTTGATATCTTTCAGCCATGGTTAAAATATCTTCCAATCTCTCTGCTCCTTGCTCCATAAGAAATTTTCTCATTTCTTGAGGCATGGATTCTCTCAGTTGTTCCATCATGACCATTTCTTTTATATCTTGACATTTTCCTAAGCTAATCCATTTTGTCAGATAAGTTTCCAATCTGGCAGAAAACTGGTGATAGTTTTCTCCTGGAAGTAGCTTAGCAGTTCGGAATCTCTTTCTATAAGATTCAGAATTGTTTTCGTACCTGACCAGTAAAGCTTGTTTTAAGATTTCATAATCTTCCTGGTCTTCTTTTGAGAGTTTTAAATAAACATCGTATGAAACTCCCCTCAACCCCTGAGATAGCTTAAGGCTCCATTTTTCCTTTTCCAATCCATAGGTAGAGGCCAGTCTCTCATATCTATCCAGGTACGACTCAATGGCGTCCTCTTTTTCAATAAATAGATCCAGGTGGAAACGCATGGCTCCATTTGCCGCGCTATGGTTGGAGCTACTCTCAGAGTGAGGTGAGCTAGCACCATGATTGCTAGCTGCTCCCTGGAGTTCAAGTTCCTTTAAACTTAACTCATGAGCTCTTTGTAACCTTCTTTCTTCAGCTTCGGCTTCCAAAATTAGTCTCTTTTCTTCTCTTTCCAGTCTTTTGGCTTCTCTCTCTGCTTCTAATTTCTTAGCTTCAGTCTCAACTTCCATTCTTTTGGTCTCTCTATCTAAATATTTATCCACTTCAGTTGTGATATGTCGAATTAGAGCATCTCCTGTCATACCCAAGTCTTTTCCTTCCTGCATAATCGCAGCTCTAAACTTCACCAATTCAGCCATGATGCTTACTTACCAGAGGGTATATAATTTTATCTTCACTAACCAACTAACTTAATTAATATCAATTAATTACTTTGAACAAGACAAATCCTTAAAACCTTGTGAGCGTTTCCTATTTACTTCGTACTCAATGGTACTACTATTACGAAAAAATTTCTAAGTTTTAGAATTTTTCAAAAAAATTTATTTTTACAAACTATTTGTGGCTCAAGATAGAAGAATACATAGATAGTGGCTCAGGATACAAAATAATATCCCGCGAAAGAGCCCCCAATGTAGCGAAAGGTTTTCCTAGTATGATAGTAGTGGTAGAGGAGAAGTAGAATCTTTCTCCAGAAAGGGTGAAGTTCCAGTGCCCGAGAAGTACACTGGTATCACAAGTGAGTTACAGCTGTGAATACTCTGAGCTGGACAATAGATTTAGGCTTCAGAAGTATAAGTTGCTACTTTCGCTATAGTAACCCTATGTGATAATATAATTAAATTAGAACAAGTAACTCAAAATTTAATAGTTAAAAATTTAACAAGTCAAATGAGTACAATTATCCAATTTATTATGTACATCTATATATTCTTGTAATGATAAATGGGTGTTGGAAGATGGTAAAATGTATGATTATTTACAGTTACAAATTATAATAACTAATAGAAAAAGTCTTGGATTTACCTTCCACTGAATTTACATAAAAGTTTGTCACAGTATCTCTTTGATATCTCTTGCTATCTAGTTTTCATCATTAGAAAGTCGTGTTAGAACTGCTCACAGGATTTGTTGGATGGATACATATAAACTTATCCTATGTATTAGCCACGTCTGTTCGAGGTTCCTCCGACACACTGGAGTACGGAAGACTTTCCTTCAGCCCGCCATATAACTACGGGGGACTAAGGTGCTGAAGTTTGGTTGACCTCTAGGCTTCAGTGAGCTGGATCAACTTCTTCAAGTCTTTAGTTTCTCGATCAGGAATGATCATAAACATTGATCATAAAAACCTGGAACAAGAAGTAATAGGTGGCCATGTTGTTCCAACAATCTCACCACCACTACTGTTCATGATGCGACCATGTCTTCAGTGTTTGTATATAAATGAATGAATCATGGTAGTATGTTACAGAGATAGCATGATAAGATAATGTATACTGTGCAGAATTAACAAAATACATGAATAAATCATATGTTATGATACATGGGTACGATATAACCTTTGCCTTCCTCTCATGGATGCCAAGTCACTTATGTACTTGCTGGTCGGTGAGACTGTATTGGCTTAATTTAATCTGCCCTGCATGCAGCGTGAAAATAGAACTTTTCTTGCAGAGGCTGTCCTCCAGTTTCTCACTCTGGCTTCTGGATTTGGTGTGTGATTTACAATGCGCCGCTCTGTCCTTATATTTCAATCTCTCGCGCGTACGAGAAAGCACCTCTAAAATTCCCCAAAAGATTTTAGTTTCATCTCCTGATTTGAGGCGATTTGAGCAATCTGTGTTTTTCCGGTACTTGTTTTTCTCTTCTGTCACTCACACACTTATCTCCTTCCTTCCTTCCTATATATCATTTCCTTTTCCCCATATGGGGCTTTCATTACATATAAGTTTTATACAAATCCGTTGAGGCTTGTTAGTGTAATAAATTTTTAAAGATTATTAGCTAACTTTTAGCCGATGTGATGAAGGTGAAAAATATTAATTATCTTTAAAACTATTTATATTTGAATAATATCCTTTTGGATATAATTCCTGGTCTATCTCCTTTGTTGAGTTATATTTATTTAATATTATTCCAACCGGGCGTTCTCCGGTAATTAATAATTTAATGTCCAGTAAATGCAAACTTTTAAAGTCGGCCATACATTCCTATCTAGCTTATTTCATCATTCTTCAGTAATACTGTATGGCTTTTAACCGTAAGTCACATTTCCGCTGTTCCAACTTCAACGAAAGACCGCCGCGCTGACCTTGCGCTGTGTGTGTAAGTGTCGCGTGGGCGTGTCGCGCTATACAACCAAGCAAGTGTTTACCAAATCTCGCTACATCATGTTAAGTCCAGATCACGGCTGTGAGAATATAGAAGGAACCTACTTCATTCATGAAACTGGGCAGAGAAGCGATCTATTACTTAAATTGATTGTACATATTATTATTAACTGTTGGCAAGATGGCAGCCACGTGTTAAATGTGCATAAAGATGGCGCCAGTGAGTCTGCATTAACACTCTTAGTTACCACGTGCTATAGGCGTAATGATGTTAAGCTATTCATTATTTGAGAGCGCAGCGTTAATTATAACGTTTGTTAGCTTTGTTAGTTCAAGAGTAATTTTATTTTTATTCTTTGATGTGAAGGCAATTTAGTTAGTGTATTTTACGAGTATTCATTATATTTTTACTGTATATTTTTAGTGGGTTGCTAGGAGGAGAATAGTTATTTAGATTTCTGGTGAGCGTAATGCCACTCCTTTGTGCATAAGGCCACATTTGAGTTTCTTCTAAGTTACCTCTACACCTCACGGTAGAAGGGGAACGACTAAGTAAGTAAGTAAGATAAATGTAAGAAAAATAAAAGCTAAATAAAGCACATTGTAATATTAGTGAGTACAAAGCAAAACTTTGGTGACTGAATACGCTGACAGTGATCTTTAATTAATTAAATTTCTATTAATTAAGTCTGTAATTAATATATTGACAAGAGTGTATGAGAATGGCAGACCTGGCAAAGTTTAGATCTGCTACAGTGCAGTCGGCAAAGAAGTTTGGGTTACGTAGGGAGGACCTTATTAAATATATCACTATTGAATGTGACAAGTTTATAGAGAGACAAGATAAGAGGTTGGAAACAGACGGAAGATTACAAATAGAAGCTGATAGGGAAGCTAAGAAGTTATAAATAGAAGCTGAGGCTAAGAAGTTACAAATAGAAGCTGAGGCTAAGAAACTTCAAATAGAAGCTGATAGGAAGGCTAGGCAAATAGAAGCTGATAGAGAGGAAAAGAGGTTGCAAAGGGAGGCTGAGGAAAAGAGATTGCAATTGGAGGCTGAGAAAGAGGAAAAGAGGTTGCAAAGGGAACATGAATTGAGGTTGAAAGAGCTTGAACTTCAAGGACATGTTACAGGAAATGGAAGTAGCCCAACTACCTCTGACACTAGTGCAAGTCAAGGTGCCTCAAATGGAGCCATGAACTTTCACTTAGATCCATTTGTGGAGAAAGAAGATGATATTGAGTCTTATCTAAGTAGGTACGAGAGATTAGCTACTAACTATGGCGTAGAGAAAGAGAAATGGAGCCTTATGTTATCACAAGGGCTGAGAGTAGCATCTTATGGTGTCTTTGCAAAACTTGGCAGAGACGAACAAGAATATTATGAAATCTTGAAGCGGGCATTGCTGGTTCGCTATGAAAAGAACTCCGAATTTTATAGGAAGAAATTCAGAACTGTCAAGCTACTTGTCAAGAAACTTACCACCAATTCTCTGCCAGATTATAATTTTACTTGGAGAAAGGGACTGCTCTAGGAAAATGTCAAGACCTAAAAGAAATGGTCATGATGGAACATGTAAGAGAGTCTATGCCTCCAGACATGAGAAAATTTCTTATGGAACAAGGTGCAGAGAGATTGGGTGAGATTTTAACAGTTGCTGAGAGATATCAGGCAGCCCAGAAAGAGATAGCAGGAATTAGGAAGAAGCAGGTAGAAAATAGTAGGCCACCCCCAAACCAAGATGAGTATGATAATAGGGACCAACAACACAGTTACAGGCAAAACTATGACAAACCCGGATTTGATCATAGAAACAGGAACCATCAGGTACAAGATAATAAACACTACAGACAGGGAAATAAGTGGTGTAAAATTTGTAAAATGAACAACCACACTAAAATGGAACGTGGTAGGAAAGTCCCTCCATATCACGCTGCATGCCTCATAACAGTGGACAAGGGACGGAAGGGCCTGACAGACAGTCAGACAAACCTCCATCATCCCCCCATCTGTGAAGAAGTAACTTGTAATGGTGCAACTACCAAGTGCCTTTATGATTCAGGATTGGAATATGACTCAGTTCTGAGTGATTCCTTGGTGAACCCTGATCAATATATCACAGAAAAAGTGGAGATACAAGGGGCATTAAAAGGAACAGCCACCATGACACTTCCTATAGCAAGGATAAATGTCAGAACTCGCTACGTGGAAGGAGTGATTAGTGCAGCAGTGTGTGAAGATCCTAATTACCCGCTGGTGATAGGAAGGAGGTATGTATTCCTAGGGAACCCAGTAAAACCTGTGGTCATGGCAACACTCCAGAACAGGTCAAGCCCTAGGAAGGAGGAGGGAACACCATTAACATTCATCTGAAACAGATGAAAAAGGCCCAGGCAAAAGATAAAACATTAAAACCTTGCTTTGGCAATTTTTCCAGACAGCCATAAACCCCCTAAGAACGGACAGTTTTATTTGAAGGATGGATCGCTTTACAGGAAAGCTGGAGCAAGACAAAGTGGACATGGACAGTTAGCACTGCCATTGAGTTATAGGGATAAGGTTATGGAACTAGCACATGTTGATTCAGACGGTGGACATAAGAACATTGCTACCACTTGTCAACGGACCTCAGTGCATCATTATTGACCAGGCGTTGCTGAAGACATAGCTCGGTATGTGACTACCTGTGCACATTGTAGCAAGGAACACCCCACACGTTGGGAAAATCATCAGGACCTAGAAACCCATTGGGGCGGGCGTAGGATTGAAAATAAACATAAACCGGTAGACAGAGTGGATAGGAGGGCACATTTTCACCAACCGTCTTACACAAAACCAGTTACACTGGCAACTCTCTGTGTGGTACAGAGAGGAAACACAACCCAGTCCACCCCGACACAAACTGGATCGAAATATGTGGAACTGGATAAAAATAGCAATGAGGTTAATAGGCCATCTTTGCATATGACAAGACTGGGAATCCCCAAGAAAATCGGTAGTGGACGATTGGCGTGTGCTAATTTCACATCACAGCCAACATCAGCATTGTAGCGGGAGGTTATTTAAAATTATTTATTATGTAACAGTATGCCAGTAAAGAGTTCTGGTCTTACAAGTAATACCCCAGTCTTAGAAATAAGCACTGGTGTATTGTTATCATAAAAATAGTCAGACTGTGAAAACCCTGGCCCAGTTGGTAAGAAGTAGTACCAGGATTTAAGGTGTCTCCTCCCTGTGACTATCTTATGATTACTTTTATTCTAGGGGATAAGTAAAATGAACATTCACTGAAACCACAAATGGAAGAAGTGAATAAATCCTCAGGTACAGTTAAAATAGTTTAATAATTACACTAATATTCTATTTCTACTAGTTGGAAAAGAGTATACACATATATATAAAAATATTCACACAATTACTATTATTGTCTGTTTAGACTTCAAGATCTTAAAGAATAAAGTTACTGAAATCACTGTTATTAGTCCTTTGAATTTTAGGATAACTGTCATCAGTTGACTGAGTTTATGTATGGTTACTTATTGTTTTCAACTATTGGCTGTTTCACATGTATAGGTGGTCAGTGTCAAACAGGACACTTATCTTTCCAACTTGATACTGCTGAAACTGTCCTTTGCTGATATCAGACTTGGTAGGCCCAACAGTAGGGATGCCAATGACCAGTTGAAGTTCACTCTTTGGGGTCCTGCACTTTTGTGGGATGGCCTCGGATGAACTGCACCGGCTTCTGATACTGGACAGTCTGGTTTGAGTTATTTCATGGAACCTGCAACATATCAGCCTTGGCTAGTATCTGGCTAGACTTGTAGTTGACTAGCACAGATGTCAGACCAGTCAGTCATCAGATGTCACCGTTATACAATCATAGTAAGCAAGGACATCATTTCAGTGATATAGCATTAATATTAACATGTCAATTAAGTGTAACTGACTAGCACATAAGTCAGACAAGTCAGTCATCAGGTGTCAGAGTTATACAGTCATAGCAAGTAACATCATTTCAATGATACAGAATTAATATTAACATATCAGTAATAAACATCATCTGGTTTAATCCGCTCCTATACATCCCTTCATATTCTATAACTTGATCCTTCCAAATCATATCAAGTACAAATTCAAATCTAATGCTATCTTAGAACTACCCAAAATTAATACATAAAATAAATAAAGTGAGTGACCACGTGATCAGGTTGCTTTCTACTGAAACTGGCTGTAGAACACTCCAGTTTACTAGCTGTAAATGGGTACGAAGTTGTGCGCTCGAACTAGGGAAGGCAAAGGCAGCGAGGAAGGGGACTAGTCACCTAACCTCGTAAAAGCGGTATCTTCCATGCTGAAGCTTCTAACAATTTATTTCCCTAAGACAATCTCTGGTCATGGGACTGCATTTATCTTCGTAAGCGATAATGCATTTAATATCGACGAGATACAGCATTAATTATAATAAATATTTTCTATTTGGCTGTGGGGCTAGTTTTGATACGTTTTTGTACAAGCAACCATCTTCCACTAAGCACATGAATAAATCATATTAAAATAATAATACGTTATATCAATGAATATTATACAGGCATATTTTGTGAATTCTAAATGAACCTGTAATACAAAATAAAAGAAATTATTATACAGGATAGCTATCGTAAATTCGCTTACCCTCAGACTCCAGACACTTAGACTGAAATTTTCTGGCGATCCGCTCACACTTCAGATGGATTTAGAGTCGTGGCGTTATCTGCCCTCAGTCTTGTCTCAACCTCTTGCGTTGTGTATCTCTCTCTTTTTTTTTTTTTTTTTTTTTTTTTTTTTTTTTATTAATGTGTTTGCTACTTCATTTTGTAGCACGCCCCTTTCAACCATCTACCATGTACATGGATTTGTTGGTTATATCAGGACGTGTTTCTTTTATTGTAATATGTTTTTGTTTGTATTTGTTTTATATTATATTATCTCTAGTCGGTATTTTTCCTTTTGTAGTTATAGTTCAACATGGTTTTTAAAAAAAATTCCAATATATGCTATTTTCTAAGTTAGTATGTTTTTGATTTTTACTGGATGGTTTATTTGGTTAATCTGTATGTTTCTGGGGCGAGTCTTTCACCAGTTTGGACTACTGGTTCAATTCCTTATTTGATTTTTATATGTTAGCTTTAGTTTTTGTAATATAGTGTTTTATTAACTTTTGCATTTCTGAAGGGCTCTTTGTGCCTATGAGATTTTCTACACTCATTTCTACCTTGTGGTTACTACAGTATGTCTTAATGTTTTGCCTCTGTTGGTCATATTTTTTGCAGTCCACTAGAAAGTGCCTAATTGTGTTTGGTTCTTGACACTCTTCACATGTGGGTTCCTCTATCATGAAATATCCAGTTCCCAGCTTGAGTCTCAGCAATTTTTTATTAATTGGTATTTTTAGTTCATCTTTTATTTGACATTTTTTGCTTGGTTTTTTAAGGATTTTATATGAGTGTCTTGCTTTTTTACTTAGGTCCCATGCTGTTATCCATTCTTTAGTTATTTTTTGAGCAATTAAGCTCTTAATTTCAAACTTCCCTAAGCCTACTTCAATTTGGTTATGGCTAGTTCTCCCCCCTTTGGCTTCTTTGTCTGCTAGCTCATTTCCTGCTATCCCCACATGTGATGGTATCCATGTTAGTGTTGCACTGCATCCTATATTTTGTAGATATGTATTAACCTGTAGTATTTCCTCTATAATGTCTGGCCTGCTGCCTTCTGTTCTGTTTCTGATTGCTAGTACTGATGATAGGGAATCTGTGAGAATGGTTACTTTTTTTGGTGGATTTTCTGCAGCTATTTCTAAAGCTTTTAGGATTGCCACTAATTCTGCTGTAAAGATAGATGTATTACTTGTTACTTTGTATCTTTTATAAATTTTTAATTTTGGTATTGCTATTCCTGCTCCTAATTGTCCTTCTTCATCTTTGGACCCATCTGTATATATAGTTAGGCTATTATTTGTATACCGTTCTATGTACTCTAGTGTTTTACTTTTTGCTGAGATTATGTCGTTAGATTTATTTATGATCTTTGATAAGTGGGAGTCAGTTTCTGGCACTTTTAATTCCCATGGTGGGATCTTTGCTTTATACAGAGCACTACTGTTTATCGCATTAAACAGGTCTGGGTATTGATCCACTTCATCCATTGTTTTCCACCCTGACGGGTATCTATTATGGTTTAATGGAATGTGGCCTATGTACTGGTTACCCCTATCAAAGGTTTTATGTGCCGGGTGAGTTGGATCTTTTGCCACTCTTGCCCAGTAGCTGAATCTCAGTTCTTTTCTCCTTAGCTCCAGGGGTATAATGCCTAGCGCTACTTCTAGTGCTTCTGCTGATGTTCCCTTTGAGGCACCTGCTATTATTGACAGTGCCTGGTTTTGGACTGTGTCTAGTTTCTTCTTATTGCTTGGGGCGGCTGATGCATAGACAACACTGGCATAGTCGAGTTTGCCTCTAATAAATGATTTATAGAATGTTAACATTGTCTTATTGCAGGCGCCCCAACCACTTCCTTTCATATATCTTAGCATATTAATAAGTCCTCTACTGCTTTGCACTAAAAGGTCTATGTGTTTGTTCCAGTTTAGTTGCTGGTCTAGTACCATGCCAAGAAATCTAGTTGATTTTGCTGTGCATACTTTTTGCTTATTAATGCTTATGTCAATTATATTGTTTTTAATTACACGCCCTCTACTGAAAATCATTCCTATGGTTTTTTTAACGTTTAGATTAAATCCCCACTTGTTCATCCAGTCAGATACTTTATCTATTTGTTTTTGTACTGTTTTATAGAGGAATGGTAGATTTCTTCCCGTTCTCCATATCGCAGCATCATCTGCAAACTGAGATAGGTTGTTTTTTAAGTCCTTAAACTCGTCGCCTAGGTCGTTGACCATAATCGTAAAAATTGATGGTGATATTACTGATCCCTGGGGAATTCCATTCTGTTGCTCATATACCTCAGATCTATCATTGTTTATTTGTACCATGAAGTATCTATCCTGCAGGAAGTTTTCTAGGTAATTGTAGGTTCTGCCTACTATACCTAGTTTCCTGATTTTATGTAGTGCACCCTCCCTCCAACACTCATCATATGCTCTTGCTACATCAAGGAATATAGCTACTGTCTTTTCATTCCTTTTGAAGCCTGTTTTAACATCATGTTCCAGCCTCAGCAGTTGCTCTATTGTACTATGTTGGCTTCTAAAGCCTGCCTGGGTTGGACTGTACAAATTATGCTTTTCGAGATGAAATTTTAGTCTGCTGTTGACTATTGTTTCTAGAATTTTTCCTAGATGTGATGTTAACGATATTGGCCTGTATGAGCTGACATCATGTGCTTCCTTATCTGGCTTTAGTATGGGGATGACTACTGCTGTCTTCCATGAACATGGTATTTTTCCCGTGTGCCAGATTTTGTTGTAGAGGGATGCAATCACTCTTAGAGTTGTATTTGGTACCTTTTTGAGGATTTCATAGCTCAGAATGTCTTCCCCAGAGGTAGTATTGGTTTTTTCTGCTAAAGCTCTTTCTATTTCATCTACTGTAATATCTGCATTTAAATACTTAGCATCCTGTGTGGTTTCCATATTTTCTTCTTTTAATTTTTCTAGCAGTGTTTTTCGTCTATTTATTTCTGCCTTATCTAGACTGTCTATTGAACTAACCTGATAAAAGTATTTAGCTAGTATGTTGGCTTTTTCTCTATCTGTTTCAGCTCTCTCTGGTATTTTAATTGTTGGGATTTTAAATTTCTTGCTGTTTCCTCCTTTAATTGCTTTTAGTTTTCTCCAAACTGTAGTTATTTGGGACCTATGGTTTAATGTTTGACAAAATTTTCTCCAACTCTTTTCTTTAGCTCTGAATATTATTTTATTTGTTTCATTTCTTATTTTTTTATAGTTTGTGTAATTCTCTTCAGTTTTGGCTTTTCTATACTTTGTAAGGGCCCTCTCCCTCAATTTCAGTTGTTCTGAACATCTGTCTGTCCACCATGGTACTGGATTTTTATCTTTGTTTCTTTTCCTATTTTTACCTTTTTGTGTTGGTTTTAAGTGCTCAGGCTTATTCCTGTTTGGTATATATTTTATTGCTATTTTTAAAATCTCATTTGTTAGTTTTTCTGCAAATATATCTATACTGTTAGATTCAATTTGTTCTATGCTTAGTTTACCTAGCTCTAATTGGAAGGACTCCCAATTTGCCTTTTTTAGGTTGAATGTGGGTTTCGAGCTTTTTGGACTAGTTCTATATTTGTCGTTTAGGATGTATCTCTCTCAGTTTACCGATCCGCTTTAAATACGTATAGCGCGGACGTATCGGAGAGTACCGACGTCACAGCTTAAACCTAACCTGAAAAATCCTTCCCGAACAGTGATTTCGGCAGATCTGTGCGTCGACTGAAATTTTGCCTTTATCATTCTCGGCATATATAATATCCATATTGTTCCATCTTATCTAGTTTTATACAGCTGATAAAACTCTATCTTCCTATCCATGTAAATTCCCAAACTGTTATTTGTTGATTTTAATATTTAGAACAGAAGTGGGTTTTCATGCTTTTTGCGTAACTGTGGGCAGCCGAAATACGCATATATCTCCGTAAATGAGAACTTCCTACCGTTCCATCTTATATGCAGTTATACACCATCTGTAACTGTCTTTCTTTTCTTGTTGAGGTGATCACTGGCCCAAGACAGTTTACATGTTGTTAGATGTGTAGTGCGAGCGTATGATGAGTTGAGTGTGGGTGCGAATGAAGACGCGAATGTGTTTAGGCTCGTATAGATGTAGATCCTGCAACCCATACTCTCACATGCAGTAATCAAGGATGCTTTGACACTGCAGGCATGTTTCAAGACATTTATTGACGGGAACACACATAATATCAACAGGAACAGTCAGTGTAACAAGGTCATGCTGACCTGACATCGATAGGTATACATTTGGCATTCAAAAAGGTAAACATCAGAATAGACGTGCATGGTCAATAGCAAAGTTCTTCAATAATGACAGTTCGTAGCGTCGCCCTTGGCGTCTCTGACTAAACGCGTCAGATGCCTTAGTTACCTTGACACACAGGTGCAACTTGGCACTCCCTGCCAATTGCACATATCAGGCTGTAGTATAATAGCCGGAAGCACAGGCCTCGTCCTAACGTCGGCCGTGTACTTCTGTTAAATAGGTTATCACCAACCCTGCAGTAATACTTATTGTAGATAGAAGTTCCGCCAATCTGCGGCTCCCACAATATATCTTCGTCACTGGATTTCTGGACAATATAAGACTAACAGTCTTGGATGGCTACCTCGAGCACAAATATATGAGTTCTGAAATGGCGGATCCGTGAACTGCTGTTCACCCTAGGTAATCCTTTACATGTTCTGCCACCGAAAAGCGTAATAATGCATAAAGGTCGGTATTACCTGGTAAATGAATCCTCAGAACTACACAAGGAATTCTGTCGTCATCCCGACGCACAGAGATTCACTGGGGAAAACTGCCATAGCAGTTACTTCGAAGATTCTCCCCGAAAAACAATGGACTCTTGGTCCCTTCAGAAAAACAGGACCTCCCGGCTTCCCGGAAGTATATCTCACTCCCGCTTAAAAAAACCTTCCCATAGGCCCACGCCGAACTGTCAACCTCTGACCCTAAAGGTCAAACACAATGAATGAATAAACAAGGGAAGACAACCCCTAATCAACCTGACATCGCAGGTAAAGACACAATTATACTTATGATACAAACATAAGCAAATAACTTGACAGATGACTCCGTCGAAAATGACAGCAACATTACTACCACCCCCCTGTAAAAAAAAAAAATGCAATTTTTTTTTTTTTAATATGTTCATGAGCAAGATAGCACCAGTATCACTTCTGTGCTCATGCAAACAATGAACCTAATATCAGGTACAATAGAAGAGGGTACAAATCATCTCCCAACATAGGAGAAAATATTTCCTTTAAGCCAAACAAACTAAGGGATACCATTCAAGAAACCTAAGTTGCTGGCAATACCAATCATATATCAAACATTACTAAATAATATAATCATAGCAATATACAAATGTCAATGCTATTTTAGCAACATATCACTGATGGATGGACAAAATGAAATTTGTTAAATTATCTAAACATCATCCAAATACATTTGTATTACAACATATTATGATATTAAGGACAGACCTAAGTCTGAAAATATATCAGGAAAAACTAGGACACAAGATTTAACTGGAATCATGTGGGCATCTAGACAATATGTCCGCCATCACATTATCCGAACCACGGATAGCTCGCACCGTGAAATGGAAAGGCTGAAGAGCAATAGCATAACGAGTAGATCTCGAGCTCTTCAAATCCTTACTTTGCATAGCCGTAAGAGCTTTTTGGTCGGTTTCCATAAAGAAATGCGCGCCCAGAAGGAACCTTTGTAGCTTAAGAATGGACCAAACCATAGCTAACAATTCACGGTCCAAAACCGAGTAATTCCTTTCTGCCGCATTCAGCTTCCTAGAAATATACATTACAGGATGCAGAGTTCCTGAATATTCCTGCATTAGTGCCGCTCCAATGCCAGTGGAAGAGGCATCACTACGAAGGACAAAAGTCTTATCAATCGTCGGTAGTCTTAAGATAGGATGAGATGAGAACAAATTCTTAACCTGATCCAATGAAGATTGGCATTCTTGGGACCAACGCACCATATTAGGAGAACCTTTTTTCAATAACGTTGAAAGTGGTGCCATAATGGAGGACAGATTCTCAATGAATCTTCCATAGAATTGTATCAATCCCAAGAGACTACGCACTTGCTTTTTTGTCTTCGGAACCGAGATATTTAATATCTTTGAAATGTTTTGGTCCTCTGTCTTCAACAGACCATGACCAACTCGATGACCTAGGAAGGAAATTTCACTAAACCCAACAAAAGCTTTAGAGGGTTTAGCAGTCAAACTATGCTCACGTAGAGTAGATAGCAATTCCTTCAGACCCACATAGTGTTCTTCCCAAGTATCGCTGAAAAGACAGATGTCGTCTAAATATGCAATGACATCTGCACGATCTGATAGAATTCGTCGCATCATGCGCACGAAAGTCGCTGGGGCGTTCATAAGCCCGAAAGGCATAAAATTCCATTGAAACAGACCCCTAGGTGTCGAAAAAGCAGTGAGAGGTTTGGCGTGTTCCGTCAATGGGACTTGCCAATAACCTTTCGACAAGTCTAGTTTAGTAAAGAATTTAGCTTTAGAAAGTCTAATAAGTAGATCATCTAATAACGGCATAGGTTCAGCATCGAACTTCGTAACTTGATTTAATTTGCGATAATCAACGCAAAGACGTATGTTATTGTCTTTCTTTCGAACAATAACTATCGACGAAGAATAAGCTGAAGTGGATGGTTCAATTATTTGTAGTTGAATCATTTCATCCAATTCTTTCTCGACTTGTGCTTGAAAATGAATAGGTATTGGGTATGGTCTTACTCTGATCGGATTACGATCAGTAAGTATGATGTCATGTTCTATGACATCTGTGTGTCCAGGAATGTCGGTAAGGACATCCTGATATGATTGTAACGTAGAGGATACTTGACGTTGTTCCTCAAAAGACAAGTTAGAAGAGACTGTAACGTCTCTCCACGATTCCGTTGAAATAAGTGGAATCGTAGGAAGAGGTAAGTTCACGTCAGAAAAAATAGTTTCCTCATCCTGTATAACGGACAGGGATGAGATGTGACCATGTTGAACTGGAGAGTCGTCCGTCGCCTGGAAAATAGGCTGTAAATAGTCTGGACGTTCAATAAACTCTGTTAACATATTTATATGGAAGGTTTTATGCCTTCCATCCACATCGACAATATAGTCGACATCAGAAATTTTCGAGACTATAGTGTATGGACCCTTCCAAGAAATGAGAAGTCTATTCTCTCTTGAGGGCAGTAAGACATATGCTTTGTCTCCAGGACAAAGTTGACGTAGGCGTCTTTTCTTATTAGCAAATCGCCTAGCTTTTTCTTTCGCAAATTCGGAAGATGAAGTTGCTAACCTGCACGATTCGATAATCTTTTCTCTAAGAGCTATAACATATTCATATGACGATTGTGTATCATCGTCAATATTATCGGAAGTTATCAAATCGTGTAACAAGGACATTGGCCCGCGCGGTTGCGCGCCAAAGACAAGTTCGAAAGGAGAAAACCCTGTATGCTCGTTGGGAACCTCTCTATAGGCAAAGAGGACTGCAGGTAAAACCCTGTCCCAATCTTCAGGATGATCCTCCGTTATCTTGCCAAGTAAGTTCTTTAGTGTCCTGTTAAGACGTTCTACCAATCCATTGGACATTGGATGATAAATACTACTGAGAGACCTTTTAATGTCTAGCGTAGCCATTACCTGAGACATAACGTCCGAAATTAACTGAGTGCCGTGATCCGACAGTATTTCTCCGGGGAATCCCAGACGAGAAAATACGAGCCAAAGAGCATCAGCGATATCGACAGTTGATATGCTCTTCAGAGGAATAGCCTCTGGCCAACGCGTGCACATGTCCACGCAAGTGAGGATAAATTGGTGTCCTCTGGCTGACTTAATTTTGAACGGACCAATGATGTCTATAGCCATTTTCTGAAACGGCCGAATCGGAATATCTGCAGCCTGAATAGGAGCAGCATGTCTCGGACCCCTAGACTTGACCTCTTGACAAA
Organism: Oreohelix idahoensis; assembly: GCA_024509875.1. NCBI lineage: Eukaryota > Metazoa > Mollusca > Gastropoda > Stylommatophora > Oreohelicidae > Oreohelix > Oreohelix idahoensis. The sequence goes on from JAMPIV010021094.1 coordinate 54,269, forward strand.
TTTTGCAAGATCGGCAATAAATTCGGATGTCTTTATTCACGAATGGCCAAAAGAATGACGCAAGGACTCTAGTTTTAGTTCTGGAAAAACCCATGTGTCCCGCACACTGAGAATCGTGTGCATGCCGAAGAATTAAGGCTCTCATACACTTAGGCACAAGAATTTGCGAGTGCATAGACTTGTCCGAGTGTTGTACCATTCGTACCAATATACCATTCTTCATAGTGATATACGATTTGTGATTCGTATTTTGATTGGGATCCCCTTTCTTTGCAAGAAGGAAGTATTTCTTCAAAGAAGGATCCTCTTCTTGACGTTTAACAAACGAGTCATGGGAAATCACCAAGTGCTCGTCTTGGCTATCAACTTCATTACTATTATCAGATGAAGTTGGGGGATTAAGAGCTTGAGCTCTTGTCACCACTGCATTGACCGTTTGAATGTTTTTTTCTTCCCAACTAGAAATTTGTTGCGGGGTGCATTCCTTAACCCCATGAATACGACCGATTATAAGATCCGCAATAGGATTAGGAAGAAGACATGCATGGACATCTCCTGTGAAGAAAGGAGTGTCAATCCTAATAATAGCAGTAGGATAGCTTTCCATAGTACCACCAAATGTAACACATTTGATTGTTTTTCCCGTGGCACAGCAAGGATCTATCAGAGACTCCTTAACCCCGACGGTAGTACATCCCGAATCGAAAAGTACTGAGACTAGCCTATCATTTATTAGACCTTTATGTAAGATGAGAGATCCTCTCCCATCATGCGCAACTGTAGCAGGTAGAGCAGGAAGAGGGTGACCACAACTTAGCGTAGATACAGTTGATGAGTCAAACAATGTTAAGCATTGGGGGCATTCAGTTGCTCTCCCAAAATCGAAAGCACAACCAGTGATAGCCCTAGAGTTACCACTATCATTTACTGTATTACAGGCTCCATCAAACTCTTGTTGCGCAGAGTTTGCCTGTTGGTAAGGTCTTTTTTTGTTAAACCTAGGTCTACCTCGATTATCATTTCCCCTGTAATTATTTCGACTATCATTTCCCCTGTAATTGTTATCATATTGCCTATTGTAATCATCATTCCGGTTTGAATCCCGGTTTCTAAATTCACCATCGTCATAATCTTGACGTCGAGAATGATTACCTCGAAAATTTGAATAGTTATTATTTGGATAGCCTTTACGAAAGTGTCTCAAATTATTACCACTAAAATTACGAGAACTACCATCTTGTCTCCACTGCATAGACGAAGAACCATCATGTGTTGGATTACTCCGCTTCTGAGTGTAATTTTGATTACTTCCCCTATTCCAATTTTGTTGAGCACCCTGAAATTTTTTTCTGAAATTAGGGCCATATGGTGTTGCCGAAGCAGCTGGCAACCCTTCTTTCACTTTAGAATTGCTAACTGTAGCATGGGGATGTGCTGTGGCATACTGACAACAGTATTCCTCCATTTCTTTTAAGTTTTTAGGCTTACGCTCATGAAGGAATGCAAGAAAAGAATCATTAACAGATGACAAAACCTTATCTCGCAATAATAAGTCCATTAGACCTTCATATGTTTTCTCAATCTGAGACAACTCAACCCATCGTGTAAATGTACGACGTATCTTTGTAACAAAATCAGAGAAATCTACTCCATTTTCTGGCAACATTGTCCTAAAACGAAGACGATAGTCTTCTTGTTTTAATTGGTATTTCTTTAGTAATGCTGCCCTGACAACATCATAATTAGTCCTCTCATGTTCGTCTATTGTCATAAGAGTAGTCACTGTGTCACCTGTAAAAAAATGGCATCAGTTGTTCAACATATTTTTCCTTTTTTATGTTATGCGTATCGCACAAAAATTGGAATCTATCTAGATAATCTGCTACGTCATCCTTTAAAGGATTGAAATGAGGCAATTTAATCCTACTAACAAACTCCTTTGTCGTACTCGAAGTTGTTTGCTGAGCACCCGTACTCGCCAATTTCAATTTCTCTAACTCCAAAATTGCGAGTTTTTTTCATCAAGTTCCATCTTCTGTTTTCTTTCCTCATGTTCCATTTTTCTAATTTCAGCCTCAGCAGCAGCTTGAAGTTTTTTTTTCCTCTGCAGCAGCTTGAAGTTTTTTTTCCTCTGCAGCAGCTTGAAGTTTTTTGTCTTCCATTTCCATCTGGAATTTTCTTTCATCAGCTGCAGCTTGAGCTTTCCTCTCCTCAGCAGCAGCTTGAGCTTTTCTCTCCTCAGCCTCTCTTTGATACCTTCTTTCTTCAAGTTCTAATCTTCTATTCTCAGCTTCTAGCTTCTTTAGTTCAGCTTCTGCTTTCAATTTAATTTCCTCTTTTTGTTTCTTTTCTTCTGACTTTAATGCAATGGCGAATTGAGCAGATGAATATTCTTCCAATTCTTTACCAGACTTACCAAGGGTCAACCCTTGCTGGATGAAGAAATCCAATGTAGACATTCTGTCTAATGAGATCAGAAACCTGAAAAAAAAATTAAATAAATTACCTTATCCCACTTCAATGGGAGACAAGTCTGAAATGCTAGACTTGTATACTCACTTCACTTTATTTTACTGTCTCAATCTTTGTAGATAACAAGTCTTTTATCAAAGAACTTGTATAAATATCTTATATAATATTATTTAACAAACTCTATATGAAGAGTCTACCTTATCAATAATATCAAAACATGACCAAGTATGTGTATGTAGACTGTGCATGACAGTAATGTAGTACAACCAAAAAAAAAAATACAAAGACAAAAATACAAAACAATACAAATGGCAACACTGTTTTAACCAAAAATGTGTAGAGAAATACACAAGAAAGGAGAGACCTACAGAATACAAACAAAACAAATCGACAATCAAAACTGAAAAACAGACAAAATATTACAAAAACAACGTTAAGTACAATTACATCACAGCTAACATCAATAGCGACCAATTGTCACTAGCAAATTTCCAAATTAAGAAAATTTGCACCTACAGACCGCTTACAGTAAGCCTCGATCAAGTGGCATATTTACCGTAAGACCCACCAACCGAAAAACCCGCAGAAAAATACACAAAACAGTAGAAGTGACATAAACATATAGCAATCAATTTCAATGTGTTGCAGAACAAGTTCAGTCACAGCTGAAACTAAAATAAATTTCTTGCTCCTTGCGAACACAGAAACGAAATGTCAAACGCGCACTGAACGTCAAATCCACTGTAACATAAAGTGGTATTCACGAACCAAAGTTACTATGACCTTCTCAAATTAGGGCTTGCACATTGAATGTTTACAATTTCACGTACTGTTTACAGACACTTGACCTCCAACAATGTAGCTTGAATACTCTGACCTAGAAAAGTCTGTTGTTGAATGAAACGTGTAACAACCCGCAGTACTGTTTACAATAGGAACCCGCCTTCTATGCAGTTATGGTCCACGTAGCAAATGCCTAGTAGTTCACTTCAGTACTTGTCTTGTTATGCTTTATGTAGCATTATAATATAAATGCTCGTACTGTTTATTTGTGTCAACCGTTGATGACCTATATCTGTCCTGTTGTAGCCAAAACTTGCAAGTGTAGAATTAGCGCTGTGTTACGGCTGTCCCGTGTGTAGCTTAGACCCACAGATCAGAAGTGTAATGTGTACTTGTCCTTCTTGTAACTTTCTCGACAAAACTGGAGACATCATACATGTAACAGCCAACCAGGAATGTAAATTTCTGAATCCATAAATGTCAACAATAATGTCAAATGCTCGCTCTGTTCTTTTTAAACCCACAGATCTGGTCCATCAGAAATGTAAGTTTCTAGGCCACATTGGCGACAAGAAATGTATCATAAGAGCCCACGTAACTGGTCCACCAGAAATGTAACTGTCTTTTTTTTTCTTGTTGAGGTGATCACTGGCCCAAGACAGTTTACATGTTGTTAGATGTGTAGTGCGAGCGTATGATGAGTTGAGTGTGGGTGCGAATGAAGACGCGAATGTGTTTAGGCTCGTATAGATGTAGATCCTGCAACCCATACTCTCACATGCAGTAATCAAGGATGCTTTGACACTGCAGGCATGTTTCAAGACATTTATTGACGGGAACACACATAATATCAACAGGAACAGTCAGTGTAACAAGGTCATGCTGACCTGACATCGATAGGTATACATTTGGCATTCAAAAAGGTAAACATCAGAATAGACGTGCATGGTCAATAGCAAAGTTCTTCAATAATGACAGTTCGTAGCGTCGCCCTTGGCGTCTCTGACTAAACGCGTCAGATGCCTTAGTTACCTTGACACACAGGTGCAACTTGGCACTCCCTGCCAATTGCACATATCAGGCTGTAGTATAATAGCCGGAAGCACAGGCCTCGTCCTAACGTCGGCCGTGTACTTCTGTTAAATAGGTTATCACCAACCCTGCAGTAATACTTATTGTAGATAGAAGTTCCGCCAATCTGCGGCTCCCACAATATATCTTCGTCACTGGATTTCTGGACAATATAAGACTAACAGTCTTGGATGGCTACCTCGAGCACAAATATATAAGTTCTGAAATGGCGGATCCGTGAACTGCTGTTCACCCTAGGTAATCCTTTACATGTTCTGCCACCGAAAAGCGTAATAATGCATAAAGGTCGGTATTACCTGGTAAATGAATCCTCAGAACTACACAAGGAATTCTGTCGTCATCCCGACGCACAGAGATTCACTGGGGAAAACTGCCATAGCAGTTACTTCGAAGATTCTCCCCGAAAAACAATGGACTCTTGGTCCCTTCAGAAAAACAGGACCTCCCGGCTTCCCGGAAGTATATCTCACTCCCGCTTAAAAAACCTTCCCATAGGCCCACGCCGAACTGTCAACCTCTGACCCTAAAGGTCAAACACAATGAATGAATAAACAAGGGAAGACAACCCCTAATCAACCTGACATCGATATTCAGACTCTACCACCAATGTATATAATAACAAGATAAAAACACAGTGTATGATGAATCCTTGTGGACAGAATGTATCTATTACTGCCTTCACAGTTCAACTTAGTGAACTATATTGAATTATAATATTATTCGGTGTAGAAAAATTGAAACTTAAGTACAGGATTCTGTTTGGTAATTAAAGTTTCTATGTTTATTTATTTCATGCTGTAAATACATTTGAGTTTTCTTCTAAGTTACCTAACCGAAAAGAGAACCGGTATAGGGTAAATAAAGTGTAAATATGTACCATCAGACTTGCTGAAATTATTTAAATTGAGTTCCAAGTTTTGTTGATACATATTATATATATATAGACCATAATTAGTACCTCTAGCATAATTAGCCATAATAAATAATAATAATAAACCATAATAATATTAATAAGACTAATAATATCAAGGGAGGATTCTTGAGAGGGAGCCCATAGACATTCAGGAACATATACTATCATCATACCTGGAGGTTTATACAGCTGGATCTTACCTTTGATGTCGATACACCCTTATTCTTTTCAGAAAAGGGGTATTTCTTGTAAGACCAGTCTCTTACCTGGCACTATCCTGGTATCAACTGATACATCTTTTTGTCCAGGATACCTTATAGATTACTTAACAACAACCCTCTCGTGACATTCGGGTCGGGTGCGAGTGTACAAGAAAGTGATCACATATCACAACAGCATCATCATCTCTCGCCCACCCTATCATATATATATATATATATATATATATATATATATATATATATATATATATATATATATATATATATATATATATATATATATATATATATATATATATATATATATATATATATATATACATACCACCACGTAATGAGTAGATTTTCATGAACATAGGTTTTCTTTCAGTGACTTATTTTGTAATGGTCTTTACTGAAGGCAGAGATTTGTTTTCTTCGTTACATGAAATGTCCTATGTGGTTTCCGAGGTTGTCAGATGAGATAAAGAAAGAACTGGCGCGCTGCTCCCACAAGGATGTGTAAGCGACAAATAATATGATGATGTGCTTGGGGCTGGCAACCTCACAATCTAGAAAAGAGTTGCTGCAAAAACCACTATTGCAACAGCACGTGAAATGCTGTGACAAAAGGTGCCTGTATTAAGGTCAAATACACTTGTGACAATGGCTTCTTAAGGGGTTAAAAAGGGACTATGATCGTTCATTCTGACAAATATTCTAAACTTTGATTTTTCTTTTTTACCTGATTTCAAAATATTTTGGTCACACATACCCGCGTGTCACCAGATGATGTTCGCATACAACCGGTTACAAAACACTGTTAAGGAAGATTTGTGCAGCCTTCCACAGTTATAATTCTAATAAAGGCAGTAGTCAGCTCAAAGTTTCTGACATCTCCGAACAGTTTTTCGTGGAGTGAAATAGGTTGCTGCCATATGCTACGCCATTCACTGCTGTATGTTGGGCAGGGCTGCAGCAGATGTTCGGCTGTCATGGGGCCGGTGCCACAAGATGCAGAGATCTGTTGCACCAATCCTGTACCTGGGGTATAAATGGTATCTCAGTCTGTTTTGCCCACTGCGTAGCCGAACAATGATGAAATGAATGTATGATAAGGGTGGACGGGCTTTTTAAAAATGATTTCATTAACAATTACTGGCATTTTACTGCAAAGAAGAAGTGTTTGCAGGAGATGTTAATATCTGGTCCGTAGTTTTGGTATGTTATTTTTTAGCGGTAATATTCATTTCTATTTTTTTAATAACTTTTATTCATTATCATTTGTGACAAGACTATATCATAAGAGAGAGAATTAACACTAGGATCGGAGTCTTGGTAGGGAATGGATTTTATGCTTCTCTGTTGTTGTTTTTTTCTTCTTTTAATATAACTTTATTCTTTCTGCCTTTGTATTTCCGTATGTATCGTTAAATGTATTGAGGAGTCACTTTCACAGTTCGTGTAGCGTGTATGCTGGTGAATCTCGCGTTTCGTGTAGTGTGTATGCTGGTGAATCTCGCATTTCGTGTAGCGTGTATGCTGGTGAAACTGGCATTTCGTGTACTGTGTATAATGGTGAATCTCACATTTCGTGTAGTGTGTATAATGGTGAATCTCACATTTCCTGTAGTGTGCATAATGGTGAATCTCACATTTCGTGTTGCGTTTATTCTAGTAAATCCCCAAGTTTCTTAACTATTGAGACACTGCAACGAACGAATGAAATATTTATTTCATGGTGTAAGGAAATACAGATTATTGCCTTTTTACATTTCTGTCCTGCAATAATACAACTCTCAAAGTGTTTTCAAATTAAAACATTCTTAACTTTAATAATGGATGGGTTTGAAAAAAAAAAAATCGAAAAAAAGTGATTCGTCTTACGAGGACAAAAGACAAAGAAAATAGTCTACGTTACGGCCATAAGGCCTTCGTCAGGAAAGGAAAGAAAGTGAAGGCTAGATAGGACACATAAAAACTAAATAAAATAAAAACTGGGTACTTCCCTGAAGGCAAGAACCGAAATTCTATCAAAATCGCTGTCTGTTGATGAGCGCGTGGCTGAACAGAAAGCGACTTTCGCCACCGGATGTACACAATACATACTAAGAAACTAAAAAACGAAACCGGACAATAAACTACCCAACGTGATAAAAGTGGTGACTGGAAATAGAAGAGGACAGAATGAGTGGGAGATAAATAAATATGAAATAAAAAAATGTATATGGCATACAAATAGAAGAATAGGATAAGAGTGGAAAGAGTAAAATAGAGCAAGAGAGGAAAGGGTGACCTCAGACAAAGGTGTGAAAAGTGTTGAGACCGGCTGGTTTTAGACACCCCATGCGGTGGATAAGACGGTTCTCAAGCTGTTCTCGGCTGGCAGTGTCAGAGGAGCAGGATCGGATCGCTGTGACCTGGATGTCGATGGGACCATGGTGGTCAGGACCATTGAAGTGTATGGCAACTGGTGTGGACTTTTGCTGAGCGATGTCATTTAAGTGCTGGCTGAATCTGTCCCCAAGTCGTTTGCCTGTTTGGCCAATATAAGTTTCTTAACTATTGCAGCAAAACACAAACACACAGATACAAACATAGATAGATAGATAGATAGATAGACAGACAGACAGACAGACAGACAGACAGACAGACAGACAGACAGACAGACAGACAGACAGACAGACAGACAGACAGACAGACAGACAGACAGACAGACAGACAGACAGACAGACAGACAGACAGACAGACAGACAGACAGACAGACAGACAGATAGATAGATAGATAGATAGATAGATAGATAGATAGATAGATAGATAGATAGATAGATAGATAGATAGATAGATAGATAGATAGATAGATAGATAGAGAGAGAGAGAGAGAGGGGAGAGAGAGGGGGGGGGGCAATAAAGCAATTACATATTTAAATTAAAGTCAAAGCTATAACATTTACATGTAAATATTCATGAGAACATTGTATGAACTGAAAAGAGAGTTGCCATAATGTGCTTGTTCAAGATTTCATGACGTGTGAATGAGGTCTTTTGATAGTGGTGTCACTATTAGTTTTGACAGACTTAAGCGCCTGCATAACTAAAGCAACTACAGAAGAGGTCAGTTCGAGTTATGTTGTACTCATATACATTCCCAGGCCTTGACAACGGGAACACATCTTCGATGTTGGTATCATCGTAAATTATCATACATTTTAAATCCGCTTGACAGATTAACTAACAACTGTTACTGAAAATTCATTTGATGACGATGTATATCGTGTGAATATGTTTACAACTATGTCATCAGCACTGCCCTCGTGTCATTCCCCGAGTCTCTGAGGAAACAAACAAATAATAACGCCACTAGTACTTCAAGTAGTTCGTAAGAAGCCGCTAATATAAGGCTGTGCATGAGACTGGCAACCGTATCATGCATTGCTACAGAAACCACTGCTGCAAATCATATGACTGCTTTGGCTCAGGATTCCACGATCTTCGACAGATCGAGCTGATCATTCCTCCTTAGAACTTTTCCGTCGGTTTTGTCGCGCCCTATAAAAGTCTGAAATTTAGCATAACTAGAAGTTTAATCTACATGTTATTCATACTGAAGTCCACCTATCAGCGAATTTCGTATTATAGCATATATTTATTCAATAAATGTTTGGCGCTGAGATGGAATAGTAATAAGATTTAAAAGTTATGATTAAAGATCAGAGCAGGTAGGTCACGAGATTGTTGGTTACAGTGGCGGTTTTAGGCATAGGCTGTCGTCAAGGGCCTCCCGTTTTAGGGGCCTTTCGCAAATTAAAAAAAGGTAGTCCTATAGCAGATACTGTCGAAGAGGATTGAAATGTTTGAGACTTTACTATACTAAATCCAGCTTCGAGAGATTGTGTGACCAGTTCCCTTCCTCGCCACCTTTTCTTTCCCTAATTCACGAGCAGAGTCAGATACCACTTTACAGCTGGGTAGACTGGAGCGTGACGCCACCATGTTTCGACCGCGGCACTTTTGCCGCAAGAGGCCAGCGGTCTAACCCCTCTGTCAATCAGACACTCCTCACAACTGTGCTTGTGGATAAAAGGGACGTCGCAAGTTCACACATTGGACCTCTCACAACCTCTACTGGTTGTTTATGTTTATTGTATACTTTATTTTTGTGATCGAGGCTCACACATTTAGACGGGGGTGTTCAGTCGTTACGAAACGCCTCCACAGCGTCTTTCAAGCTTTTGGAAGAAACTCGCCAATGATAATTTGGTCATTCTCTGTAGAGGTTTCAAAGTCAGTGTATTTTGCTTCACTGTAAAACAGAAAAGGGCTCTACTTACGGGACACAGACTTATCTAGAGATTTTGTTTGGCATATAAAAACTGCTCACTTGCTGTTTCATGCTTGTGTCAGATGGAAGGACATATATAACAAGAGCAAAGGTGAGCGACACTTCATTTAAAGGTGAGTTTGTTAGTATTTGTTTAGACCAGTAAATATTAGTTGCTTGGCAATGTTGAGTGTTTCTAGTATTGTTTTATTTGTTTATTGGTATTGATTATTAATGCCTCGTGTAGTTCCCGGCAGTGAATATCTAACCCTTACCCCGTTTTACTGCGTTTCAGAATTTTTTTTTTTTTAAAGACCGTACCTAACAGACGGCCTACTGTCTTCATTTAAACAGGGACCACTGCAATGGTAAAAGGAAAATAATGATGATTAATTATTATTTCTTTCCCCCCCCCCACCCCCGTGTAGTTCCGAGAGGTCTTAAAAGAAAAAAAAACAAAGATTAGGTGGGGCGTGTTCTTCCATGTGATCCTAGTAAGTCGCCAACGTCGTTAGGGTTAGCATTAAGGTTAGGGTTTACGGTTAGGACCTAAGGCCGTATCGAACACACATTTTAACCGAAAGAATATGCCTACTGTTACATCGGGCAGCTCGTAGGAAGCGACTAATGTAAGACTGTGCTTGGGGCTGGCAATCTTATCACGTAAAACATGCTGCGTCAGGAATCACTGCTGCAAGATTATATGAATGTTTAGGTTCAGGCTTCCTGCAGAGTTGTAAGCTTCATGCTCCATAGGGAGCAAAAAAGAGATGAATATGATGATTAAATATTACATCATATCAGATCAAGTGCCGTCTCCACATTTAAAGATTGATTGCAATGAGTGTTCAGCTTTTTCTGTCCACCTTAGGATGCTTCTGTTCCATTTATAGCTCCGTTGCTGTCTTGCCTGTTTGGCTTCAACTTTTTCTTCCATTTCAATTTTCAGCATGTTACGGCTTTTTTTACGTGCAGAATATTTTATTGATCTAATTTTCTTATCTTTATTTTATTATTTTTTTTCTCAGCTTTTAAAGGACTTCTTTAATTTTCAATATTTTCTTTAAGCTTTCCATGGCATGTTTCCACATTCTCATATCCACATTTCAAGTGGCTCATTTATTTTATCAGTTGTTTTGTTATTGGCCATTATTGGGAGCCATACAAATACAAGGAGTATTTACAACACTTTGTGACTTTTTTGCTTATTAATTGTTGAGGTTTTAATTTGTGTTCATGTTATTGAATGCATTTATGCGATTTCTAATCTGATTTCTCTAACATCTTTTTTTTTCCACGGGAGTTTAGAGGCACGTTCCGTTCAACCTATAGGCAAGGTACATTAATTATATTAGGACACACGCCCAACTGTATTATATTGTCCAAGATCAGAGAAATTTTTACATCTCACTAATAATAAAATCAACATACACGGGTAGAGACCACCTTAGCCTGAAACCAACGACAATCGTACCAAAATTAATTAGCTGGGTATAATAATAATAAATAATAAATTCTTTAAGCGCCAAACACGGCGCATAAGGCAGAAACCAGTGCTCTCCAGGTTGTTCGTTGTGACGCCACTCCTCTTAGCTCTTGCACATTATTTAGGCCCAACGTTCTTCCTTCTCTTATTATTGTTCTTCTGAGTGTTTCTTTTGGTCTTCCTTTTTTCCGCTTACCCTCAGGAACCCAAGTGAGCGCCTGTAGTGGTATTCTGTTGTTTTGCATTCGTAGGACATGACCGATATATGACCATCGTCTTTTCCTTATATAGTCGGAGACATATTTCTGCCTAGAGTCTTCTCTTATTTGTCGATTAGTCTTGAATTCTTTCCAACTGATGTTCATGAGTTTTCTAAGACATTTGTTCTCGAATGTATTCAGCTTGTTCTCCAATGATTTTGTTATTTTCCAACTCTCACAGCCGTATGTTAACACTGAGATAACATTTGAATTAAACAGACGAAGCTTGGTATGTATATTCAATGATCGTAATTTCCAAATGTTAGATAATCTATTGAAGGCGCTAGCTGCCAAAGCAATTCTAGTATGGATTTCTCTTGTTGTGTCACCATCCTGAGTCATTTTACTGCCTAAATAATTGAAACTTTCAACTTTCTGTAGTTTTTTCCCCGTTCAAGATGATATCAAAGGTCTCGTTAGAAAAGTTCATAGCTTTAGTTTTAGAGGCATTTATTTGGAGACCAATTTTAACCGAGAGATGACACAAATTATTTATTGCTTCTTGGGATTGTCTTGGTGTTGAACTTAAGAATGCTACATCATCTGCGAAATCCAGGTCCCCCAGGAATTTTCCATTTGTCCATTTTATACCCAATTGTTCATTGTGGGTATAGTTTCTCATAACCCAATCAATAGCTATTCCAAAAAGTAGTGGTGACATAATACAGCCTTGTTTCACCCCTGTTTCTACTGTAAACCATTCTGTATTCCCTTTATTTGTTCTAACACAACATCTTGCATTGTCATATAGCGCTTTGATTATATTCACATATTTTGTTGGAAAACCATAGATTGTAAGTATCTTCCACAATGATGGGCGGTGTAGACTATCAAAGGCTTTTTGAAAATCGACGAAGGTGATAATAAGTGGCGATTGCCTTTCCACTGGGTATGCGTGTCTGTAATTGCCTGCGCCCTTAAACAATAGCACGAGCTTTTCTGTGACATATAGAAAAGGCGCGCATTGCACTGCGCTTTGAGTGAAAATAAACACGCATTAGAATTAATAAAGACCAACAATCTATTTTATTCGGATTTCACAGATCTCTTCGCAAGTAACCCGTCAAGACATGATAGATAAGTTTAGTAATTTAGTTTCATAAAGCCACCTAATATCTTTTTATTTTTTTTTTTTTTTTAACTTTAACATTCTGTTAAAACTAAAGACAACAAATGAATTAATTTTTTTTGTATATTTCCAAAAAAAAAAAAATTTAAATCAAAGCCAGTAATTAAGGTGGACGGAGTTTTCATTCCACGCATCAACTTAGAGTCAAATGATAGTAATAATAATAATAATAAATTCTTTAAGCGCCAAACACGGCGCATAAGGCAGAAACCAGTGCTCTCCAGGTTGTTCGTTGTGACGCCACTCCTCTTAGCTCTTGCACATTATTTAGGCCCAACGTTCTTCCTTCTCTTATTATTGTTCTTCTGAGTGTTTCTTTTGGTCTTCCTTTTTTCCGCTTACCCTCAGGAATCCAAGTGAGCGCCTGTAGTGGTATTCTGTTGTTTTGCATTCGTAGGACATGACCGATATATTAATTTGAGACGTCGTCAGCTTCATGTGATTTTAGCTTCCGTCGTTGTAGTGGTGTTGATGGTATTGTATGATGGTGTTATTACTACATGTACATTGTATGAGGCCAGCTGTGAAGGCTCCTGAGATAAAATGTAGTTGAGAATTGTCAGAAGGCCTTTCTTGCTACCACTACAACCTCACACTTCATTTTTTTTTTCTTAATGAATGTGGCTACGTAAAGTGTCTAGGGTAATGATGTGTAATGTGGTGTGTTAGTTATAAATACACCCACAGATATTTAAGAAGACTAATAAGATTAACAAGTGTTAAAATACACTGAACTAACTCACGTGTATAAAATTTTTGATATAATTATATTACATTTATTGGTTCTGGATCAAGTTTTATGTGACCAGAACTTGTTTTAAAAGAAGGATTTAAAATTTATGAAAAGTATGCATGGAATGTTACATAATAAATGCAAGAGTGTACATATTTAAGTACTAGACTAGTTAGTTTTATTAAAATGTTCGAGTAGTCATCTCTTTGGGAGGATAGTTACTGTTTGTGCTGTTGGGGTGGCCTCATCACACCTGTCTATATTGACTACACAGTGTCCAGAAAAAGGTGGGAATTTTTATGGGGATATTAGTCACTACCAATAGTTGGTGAATGTCCAGCAGACCAGAGGCTCACTCATCTTTTTGTAGCTCTGGTGCTGAAAACTTGCGGTCCCACCTCTCCGTGCTGGCGGGCAATAATGGTGGTCTCTGTCACAAGAACTGCACAGATACACTCGAGTAAAGTCACCCACCGAATAGACTCTGCTTTGTTGTCGATAGAAACTCACAGCTCTGCAATCAAAGTATGGGCCATGTGTCAAAATCTATTCTCTACCCACGTCTGGACACAACACTGACACAACAACCACATCATACAGACAGGTCAGATCTCTCTGACCAAACAGCACAGTTACCATGGTGGGTTTACATCAGATAGATCCTCCCAGACTATAGATTCTGAAAAATATTTATTAGTTGTCGGCCCTAAAAGAAGATAGGTAATCTGTTTCAACGCTTGATATATCTTGCATAATCCTTGCTGTAGTTTATGTACCTTGTTGGTCCCTAGACCCTGACTTGGGCGGGGGGTCTAGAGCAACTCCCTACTTGTTTGTAAGGCTAGATTTTGATATGGCAGTATCAAATCACTCGAACATGAAACAATATTCAAAATATATAAAGAAATAATTTCAATCTTACCAGATTATGAATACATAACACAGAATTGCTAGCAAAACTCAGCTGAGCTGCTGGCTATAGTATGGCGTCCCTAAATTTATTCACTGTCTTTCATATGGGAAAACACCACACTTTAAAATCTGTGTCTAACACTGAACAATTATTGAAGAATGACCCCAAATGCGCTCTGAGCGCTAATGATATGATTGTCTGTGGCCAATCACTGCCGAGGTTTATTTTTAATTTCAAATTTCTACACTAAAGTCATTTCAGTCATGCTTCAGTCAAGTATGGATGGTTATCTGTTAGTCTGTCCGTCTCTACTTGTGTTTCTAAAAAAATGTGCTTGATTTTTGAAGCAACCTTTCTCTCCCCTTAAAATTTTGTCGTAAAAAGTTATATTTAGACACAGCTACCGCTCAAAAACCCTCTCCTCCATAATAAGTAACTTTGAACACCTGTTCCCAAGGTCGTGTTTTTGTGTGCAAATTGTGACACTTTTAGATTCAATACAGTCTAGCGATGATGTGAACTACACTGTCTTTTGTCATTATCTTCAATATTATCTATCCGTTTGTAAAATTAAGAACATATTAGTTCACTGCTCAGAATAGGCCATCCGGCCAGCTAATTTTTATATTCCTAACATTAATATTAAGAAAAATTACTTTTTAAATTTTTGTAATATTCCTAACATCTGCGTTTTAGCCGCTGAATTCAAATCAAGGCTTGGTATCGCAAAACGTCCAATTCCGTACCTCGTGTCAATTTGGGGGACGTGAATTTTTACTTTCCTCCATCCCCCCCCCCCAATTGCGTCTCCTTAGCCTTGCTACGCAATCTTTCCAGTCATATTTTTTTCCTTTTTGATCCTCCGTTCCCCTCCTGTCTAGCAAGTCAATTTTATGGAGGGTGATGACCCGCGGTCTAGGCGATCATGTACATCAGCAGCCTACGCATTATGTTTTTTATCCTTAAATGTTATCTTTTGAGTATTTTACCGTTGTATCTCTGTCAATTTCACTACACATCTCCCCACTTGAAAACATGCCTATGGCAAGTTCCAAAACCAGCGATACACATAGGTAAAATTACTCCTCACGTCTGCCACTACTCTAATTTTGATCACAGGGGTGCCGACTGAGGAAATCTGCACCGACATTCAATTTGCCTGGGATATATTGGATACTGAACTGATACGGTTGAAGCAATAAAGACCACCTCAGCAATCTTGCGTTTTCATGCTTAGCCTGAGACAAGAACACGAGAGGCTGATGATCCGTCTCCACCACAAAAGTCCTACCATACAGATAGATTTGAAACTTTTTTATTGCCCAGATTAATGCTAAACATTCTTTTTCGCTTGTGGAGTATCCTTGTTCCGCCTTATTCAATTTGCGGCTTGCATAAGCGACTGGTTTAAGTTCCCCATCAGGTGAAGATGATCTTTGCAACAAAGCCCCTCCTAGTCCTACATTACTTGCATCGGTTCTTAAGACAAAGTCCTGTGTCAAATCAGGCAGTTTGAGAATAGGCTTGCTAGTGAGTTTTTCTTTTAACTCTTGGAACGCTAGTTCACATTGTGCAGTCCAAATAATTTTATCTGGAAGTCCCTTGCGAGTCAGATCAGTCAGAGGAGCACAAATAGCGTTAAAATTCTTGATGTATTTCTGATAAAATCCGCATAACGACACGAATGATCGCACGTCCTTCTTTGTTTGCGGCCTAGGTGCTCTCTGCAGTTTTTCCAAGTTCTTAGGATCAGGGGTCATATTACCCTGATATACAGTGTGCCCCAAGAATTCCAACTCTTTGCATCCAATACAACATTTTGTTGGCCTAGCAGTTAAGTTCGCCTCCCGAAGTCTATCAAACAACATCTCCAGAGCTTCAATGTGTTCTTCAAAGGTCTCTGTGGCGACGAGAATATCATCCATGAAATTTGTGATACATGGGTTATTCAGGGGGTCCAACAATTTTCGCATCATCCTTGAAAACACACTCGGAGCATTTTTCAGTCCGAATGGTAGCATATTGAATTCATAATGTCCATCCGAAGTGCTAAAGCCAAATAAGGTCTCACTTCAGGCTTCACTGGGATCTGGTAATAGCCTTTACTAAGATCCACCTTTGAAAAGTATTTTGCCTTGTTCAGTCTGGCAAATAACTGTTTTGTGTCTGGTAATGGATCCACTTGTCCTTCTGTGACAGCATTCAGTTTCCTGTAATCTATGCACAGTCTGTGTTCCCCAGACGGTTTCCTCAACAAAACGACACTAGAACTAAAAGATGATTCACTGTGCGAAATAATCCCCTCCTTCAACAAATACTCTATTTCTTCCTTCAATGCCTTCTCCTTCGCGAACGGAATAGAATAGGCTCTCATACAGATTGGGTTTGAGTCTACCAGTTTCATGTCATACTGTAGCAAATTTGTATGGCCTGGTTTATCTGTTAATACATCTGTATGTTCCTCCAGAACCTGTTGAACTCTCTCCCTCTGATTTTTAGTCAGGTGCTTACTGACTTTTACCTGTGCTGCGGTTTCACAAGGATGTAATGGGTATTCATGTGAGGTGAGTGGTTCCTTTTGCATCTGGGTTGCAATAGCTAAGGTCAATAAGGGGGTGCTTTCCTGGAGTGGTCTGTCCAGATACTTCTTTAGCAGGTTTACATGATAAACTTTTTCCTTCCCCTTTTTGTCAATTTTATAGTTTGTTCTAGACACCTTCTCTAGAACCGTATATGGACCTTGCCAACCAATTTGTAATTTATTCTGGCTTCCGGGTAGTAAAAGCAGCACCTTCTCTCCGACTGCCAGTTCCCTGTCCTTTGCCTTCCTATTAAAATATGCTGCATGTTTCTTCCTGGCTTGTTTCAAATTATCATTTGCCAGTTTCCATCCAGCTTTCAAACGAGTGGTCAGTTCGTTCACGTATTGATACGATGAGGTAACAGTCTCTTCCGCCTTCTCATCTGTCCAGGTCCTTAATAAAGTTACATCTGGATCTTTAATTTATCATACTTATTTTTCATGGAACTCATCTGGTCCCGTCCATTAGAAGCTTTATAATGAGGACTTTTCTTCCTAGAATCATCACTCACAAATCGACCACTACCAATTTTTCTCTGGGGTTTGTCTCCCCACTTAAGATTGTTTATGAGAGATCTTCGCTCTCTTGTCTGTTCCTCCAGTTTATATAAGTCTGACCGAGGGATTGTCATCCTATCCTGGGTTAAATTTCTTCTTTGTACTCTTCGCATAGCGGCCATGTTAATCCATTCAAGTGAAGACTGGGTGTGAAAAGGGGGCTCCCATTCCACTTTGTCTACCCGTGTATAATTAGTTTTCCTTTCAGGCCTAAAGTTGCCCCGTGGCGGTTCTAGGTCCTGCACATATTTTCCCTTTGTGGGTGTTCCCTCATGAAATACGCCACATGCTTCTACAAAGTTTTCAACATCGACATTTACGTCGGGCCAATAGTATTTTAGAGCAATCTTTTGGCAGATGGTACCGACTTTCTCATGGTCACCATCTTTTCCAACATGTAAGCTCCTTATCAAATTTGCCCTATATCTCTTGGGAAGAACTAACTGTCCGTGACCAGTGGATCTAGTTCCTGTCTTCCTGTATAATAATCTATTCTTCATGAAATATTCCCCCTTGCTCGGAGGTGTGTGGCATTTGGGCAATTTTTTAAAACAGGGCTTGAGTGTCCTATCCTCAGCCTGCGCCTTCCTCATCTCCTCTGGATGAGCGTTTATAGGTTCACCTTCTTCCTCCTTCTTCTGTGACCTGG
This sequence comes from Oreohelix idahoensis, assembly GCA_024509875.1. Taxonomy (NCBI): domain Eukaryota; kingdom Metazoa; phylum Mollusca; class Gastropoda; order Stylommatophora; family Oreohelicidae; genus Oreohelix; species Oreohelix idahoensis. The sequence goes on from JAMPIV010021094.1 coordinate 72,359, forward strand.
TCTGCACTGTCGCCATGATCACAGGTTTCTCGGGATTCCCCAAGAAGACGTATCTACACCCCAATATCAGAGGGTAGATTGGTTCATCTATCACTGCTGCTCTGATTTCTCCTTCCACATAGCGAGTTTTCACCGTTATCCTTGCGATGGGAAGTGTCATGAGTGGTATGTCCTTAGTCGCCCCTTGTATTTCCACTGTTTCTGTGGTATACTGACTTGGGTCCACTAGGCTAGACTTCACAACTGAATCATAATCCAAACCTGTATCATAAAGGCACCTTATGGTGACCCCATTACAAATAACATCCTCACAAACTGGGGGGGGTGATAAGGTTCCTGTTGTCCCTTAGGATTAACCTTTAATCTTTGCGTCCCCGACTTCATTGCAGCAATGTTTGAAGGTTTCCTTCTACAAAATTCGGTGTTATGGTTATCCTTCTTGCACCATTTACACCATCTTTTTCCTTGGTTCAACGGTTTTCTTTCATTGAACTTTTGGTCATTGAACTGTGAGTTTCTGTCGCGATAGTCATTTCTTGGCCGCTCAAAGTTTGTCCTACCCTTATTTCCCTGCTCTCTATTATCAAATTTATTAAATTGCTGTGGAGCTTTAAAATTGTCTATGTGCTTCTTCTTAGCACCACTTACCTCTGCCTGAGCTGCCTGATACCTCTCAGCAACATTTAAAATTTCCCCCAACTTCTCTGCACCTTGTTCCATGAGAAATTTTCTCATGTCTGGAGCCATGGACTCTCTCAATTGCTCAATCATGATCATTTCTTTAAGATCTTGGGTCTTCCCCAGAGCCGTCCATTTCTCCAAATAGGTTTCTAGTCTGGCAGAGAATTGGTGGTATGTCTCCCCAGACAACAGTTTGGCATTTCTAAATTTCTTACGATAAAATTCACCATTCTTCTCGTACCTTAATAACAAAGCCTGCTTTAACATGTCATAATTGTCTTGGTCTTCCCTGTTCATTTTGGCAAATACTTCATAAGAAGCACCCCTCAATCCCTGTGATAGCTTTAAACTCCACCTCTCTCTCTCTAACCCATATGTAGTAGCTAATAACTCAAAACGTCCTAGGTACCCTTCTATGTCATCGTCTTTCTCAACAAAATGGTCTAAATGAAACCCCATAGCTGAGTTTGAGGCTCCCAGACTAGGCGTAGCATCTGAGGCAAAAGGGCTGGCACCATTTTCAGGAGCCTGGCCTTGTAATTCCAGCTCCCTTAGTCGTAATTCGTGCTCCCTCTGCAACCTTCTATCTTCTGCCTCCCTTTCGGCCTTTTTATCTTCTGCCTCCCTTTGCTGTCGTTTTTCTTCTGCCTCAATCTGCAGCCTCTTAATTTCTCTATCAGCCTCTAACCTCTTCTCTTCAGCTAACCTCCTTTCTTCCCGTTCAATATATTTATCACATTCAGCCGTTACGTATTGAATTAAAATTTGACCATCCATCCCCATCTCCTTCGCAGTGAGCACAGCAGCTGATCTAAACTTTGCTAGCTCAGCCATACTTTTCAGACAATATAATAATATACAAGCTAAGTACTTCTTATGACTATAATCTAACTAATTCTAACTAACCAGTTAACTAATTAATTATTACTGGCTGTGAAGATTCACCAACTTTTATCTGCAGGGACACTTTTAATTTTAAAGGAAATTTTACAATTTATTTCCCTACTTTTATTTCTCCCACCAGGAGATCCTAATATTACTGTTGGGCTAATTATCCCTGGACAAGACCCCAATTTATGTAGTGGTGTTGATGGTATTGTATGATGGTGTTATTACTACATGTACATTGTATGAGGCCAGCTGTGAAGGCTCCTGAGATAAAATGTAGTTGAGAATTGTCAGAAGGCCTTTCTTGCTACCACTACGACCTCACACTTCATTTTTTTTTTCTTAATGAATGTGGCTACGTAAAGTGTCTAGGGTAATGATGTGTAATGTGGTGTGTTAGTTATAAATACACCCACAGATATTTAAGAAGACTAATAAGATTAACAAGTGTTAAAATACACTGAACTAACTCACGTGTATAAAATTTTTGATATAATTATATTACATTTATTGGTTCTGGATCAAGTTTTATGTGACCAGAACTTGTTTTAAAAGAAGGATTTAAAATTTATGAAAAGTATGCATGGAATGTTACATAATAAATGCAAGAGTGTACATATTTAAGTACTAGACTAGTTAGTTTTATTAAAATGTTCGAGTAGTCATCTCTTTGGGAGGATAGTTACTGTTTGTGCTGTTGGGGTGGCCTCATCACACCTGTCTATATTGACTACACAGTGTCCAGAAAAAAGGTGGGAATTTTTATGGGGATATTAGTCACTACCAATAGTTGGTGAATGTCCAGCAGACCAGAGGCTCACTCATCTTTTTGTAGCTCTGGTGCTGAAAACTTGCGGTCCCACCTCTCCGTGCTGGCGGGCAATAATGGTGGTCTCTGTCACAAGAACTGCACAGATACACTCGAGTAAAGTCACCCACCGAATAGACTCTGCTTTGTTGTCGATAGAAACTCACAGCTCTGCAATCAAAGTATGGGCCATGTGTCAAAATCTATTCTCTACCCACGTCTGGACACAACACTGACACAACAACCACATCATACAGACAGGTCAGATCTCTCTGACCAAACAGCACAGTTACCATGGTGGGTTTACATCAGATAGATCCTCCCAGACTATAGATTCTGAAAAATATTTATTAGTTGTCGGCCCTAAAAGAAGATAGGTAATCTGTTTCCACGCTTGATATATCTTGCATAATCCTTGCTGTAGTTTATGTACCTTGTTGGTCCCTAGACCCTGACTTGGGCGGGGGGTCTAGAGCAACTCCCTACTTGTTTGTAAGGCTAGATTTTGATATGGCAGTATCAAATCACTCGAACATGAAACAATATTCAAAATATATAAACAAATAATTTCAATCTTACCAGATTATGAATACATAACACAGAATTGCTAGCAAAACTCAGCTGAGCTGCTGGCTATAGTATGGCGTCCCTAAATTTATTCACTGTCTTTCATATGGGAAAACACCACACTTTAAAATCTGTGTCTAACACTGAACAATTATTGAAGAATGACCCCAAATGCGCTCTGAGCGCTAATGATATGATTGTCTGTGGCCAATCACTGCCGAGGTTTATTTTTAATTTCAAATTTCTACACTAAAGTCATTTCAGTCATGCTTCAGTCAAGTATGGATGGTTATCTGTTAGTCTGTCCGTCTCTACTTGTGTTTCTAAAAAAATGTGCTTGATTTTTGAAGCAACCTTTCTCTCCCCTTAAAATTTTGTCGTAAAAAGTTATATTTAGACACAGCTACCGCTCAAAAACCCTCTCCTCCATAATAAGTAACTTTGAACACCTGTTCCCAAGGTCGTGTTTTTGTGTGCAAATTGTGACACTTTTAGATTCAATACAGTCTAGCGATGATGTGAACTACACTGTCTTTTGTCATTATCTTCAATATTATCTATCCGTTTGTAAAATTAAGAACATATTAGTTCACTGCTCAGAATAGGCCATCCGGCCAGCTAATTTTTATATTCCTAACATTAATATTAAGAAAAATTACTTTTTAAATTTTTGTAATATTCCTAACATCTGCGTTTTAGCCGCTGAATTCAAATCAAGGCTTGGTATCGCAAAACGTCCAATTCCGTACCTCGTGTCAATTTGGGGGACGTGAATTTTTACTTTCCTCCATCCCCCCCAATTGCGTCTCCTTAGCCTTGCTACGCAATCTTTCCAGTCATATTTTTTCCTTTTTGATCCTCCGTTCCCCTCCTGTCTAGCAAGTCAATTTTATGGAGGGTGATGACCCGCGGTCTAGGCGATCATGTACATCAGCAGCCTACGCATTATGTTTTTTATCCTTAAATGTTATCTTTTGAGTATTTTACCGTTGTATCTCTGTCAATTTCACTACAGTCGTGACAATCAACGAAGCCCATGAACAATCGTTTGCTCATTTAGGTGTATACCTACCAGAAGCAGTCTTTGCTTACTGTCAACTTTATGTAAGAGGAAGATGAAGGGAAGTGACTACTCATCCCTATGTAACTGCCTCTACTGTATGTGACTGGGAAGCAGAAACGGTGATGAAGAGGATTTGCATGGAGGTATATCTGGAGTCATTCTTATATGACCACCAGCTATGCAACGTTGGCTATTTTCTTTGTCTTTTGTCCTCGTAAGACGAATCACCTTTTTTAGATTTTTTTTCCATACCCATCCATCCAACTTTATGTAACAACCGCACGAGTAAGCAACCTAGACAATCTCAAAGTATATACTCAAGACACAAGTTATCAAGACAAAAATTGTAAAAGGTAACCGTTCGTTTAAACAAAAATATTGTGATTAAATAGCTGTAAAGTAATTAGTAAAAGACTATTTACATATTCTTACTTCACAGTCTTACATGTGCTGCAGATGCCGAAAGTTTGAGATGGTTACTTTGGTTCATCTCCTGTAAAAATCTTGACGGTAACACTTGCTCGTTACAAAACAACATCTGAGTATATCGACAAATACCAGTAAACACAAGAGTATGTTTTGTATAGGAATAACAAAGATAGAATAGCTGTTAAAAGTCACGGCATGTGCTTTTCATTTAAGCGGTTGTGATTGTTTCAAGAAGTTTGATCCATACTTTTTCGTTGATTTTCCGTTACGCGTAGATTCATCCAACCGTGCTTCGATTTCGATTTTTCACAAAGACATTTGTCGATACGTTAGGATGTATTGTGTCAGCTCTAATGCTTTTACCTAATGTGTTGATTTGATTGCTTTCCTTCTCCTGCGTAAATGACCGTATTGATTTGGTGATTGATTTCTACAATCGCGTGGATGATGAAAACGGGATGATGAAAACGTAATCTAATTGGAAATTTAGATACGTCTATTCACCACCGCACAGGAAAACGAATAAAGAGAGTCTTCAAAATGGAAAATAGTCTGCCTGATACACGTAAATGATTTCCGGGAGTTGATATTTGAGAGAGGGAAAAAAACATACAACACTGCTATCTATCAATCAGGTCGTAGTGCGCATGTGCATGCGTCCAATAATAACATCACGTGAAACTATTTATATAGTAACCACCAAGTGCTGTGTTGCTAGTTTCCTGCAGGAAAGCCAAGCTTTAGTACGCCTCCTCCCCTCTTTTGCAGTGGCGTATTAAAGCTTTATTTCGTGGGTGGGTTATTCTGTGGTTCACCGTTGAATCCCCCCCCCCCCCCCCCTTTTTCCCCGAACCATTTTGTTATAATACATTTTAAAAGACACTGGACATATTATTTAAGAGCCCCATGGGTTTCCCGGGGGGTCTATGGAGAAACAAAGAAAGAACAGAATTATTTCTCCCTCAGGCATTCGTAAAAGACGACTAATACGGAGCTGGCAACCTCATGATGTTAAATAAATTGCTAACGAAATGACAACGGCAAGAGTACATAATCCTATGGTGTAGACTTCCTGCAAGGGACCAGCTACAATTGTGGCCCCAAGCTACATACGAAGGACAACGGAAATCATGATGATGACATTGTTAAAGAGGTGAATAACGGTCGTACAAAGAGGCGAATAAACGTCGTATAAAGAGGTGAATAAACGTCGTTCAAAGCTTGTGTTCTAACGGTCATAAGAGCAACAGCGACAACAACAAAATCTGAACCACCTAGGACATATGATGAAATAATTGCGGGGGCGGAAAGCTGAACCCCCCCCCCCCCCCCCCGTCCCCCCCCCCCAACCCCAAAAGAGGGAGAGAAAAAAGTAACTTTTCTTTAGCCTTTTTAAAAACAAAAAGATGAAATGATTGCCACATTTACAGGGAAGGTAAATAGACTTCTGAAAGAACACAAAAACTGAACAGGAGGGCAAGGACAACCAGTCAGTCGCTTATGGCTGCAAAATTTGGAGAACGGGAAAATCGAGAAAATTAAAATAATTTGGTTTAACGAAAAAAGTTATTCCGGGGAGAAAAAAAATCTTATTTTTCTGACCTTTCTACACCATTGTAAATACGCGTGTTTACATAACCCATTTAATTGGAGCTCATGACTTCAACTCAACACATTTCGGAATGGCAGAATAGCCACAGGAAAAGCCTAGATCTAAAGTGTAGATAATACTAAGGAGTCTTCAAATCTATTGGCTGCAAAAGAGCGAGAAGCTCAGCCGCCCTAGTTAAACAACAATAATAATAAAAATAATAACCCCTTCAGTCATAACTGACTATAGGAATGCGCCCCTGATGTGACAGCTCTCAGCTGCTTATTTTCGACGTTTTCTCCTCTCTTCGGCTTGTTGTGTGCGCTTCTTTTCGCCCAATCTGAGGTGGCGCCGTAAATAGCATCGCCACTTGGTGCGATCGGCAGCTTCATCCTCCCACGTTGCTGGATTTATGTCCAGTGCCCTCATATCTCTCTTGCACACATCTTTGAACCTCAGCTGCGGTTGCCCAACTGTTCTTTTGCCATCTGCCAGTTGCCCGTAGAAGATATAGTTAAACAACAACAGCAACAATGGCGGCAAATGCCCTAGAGCCGGCCCTGCCGTTATCCACAAAGCGAATATTTTGAAGAACTAAAATATTGTCCTACTTTCCAATGGGAAGAAGAAAGCAATTTATTTAGTTCTTCCTCTCCTACCTTGGGATGTAGAGTTTAGCCAGAGTGCGCCATGCTATCCTATCAGATGCCTTCATTTTTACCTTGTTCTAGTCCAGTCTTCGGTCGTCTGATGTTGTTGAAGAGGGTAGCACAACAATTTTAATTCAGCGGATTTACATGGATGTGAATCGACAATCAAACAGCTGAATTTTATTTAGAAGTTTCAGCATACAGAGATTCATGCAATAAAAATTCGACCATAACTAAGCACCTTGGCTCTTCATCTAATCTTATTGCTTTATTCAAAATATTGTGAAGTTGCGGTATTGTTAACTGCATGAATGATAACAAATTTAACTAATCACAGAGGTTACACGCAGTTCTTGCATTACGAGAAGGCCTTCCGTGGAAGAAGAAAACTGGCCATGAACTCTGTTTCCCAGTCAAGGGATTAGCTGCTGGTTTTAAGGCGCCAGTGGCTCGTCTTCGCTCCTTCGGCGAAACCAGCAGCTTCGGACAGATATGGCTCGTGATCCTTGGTTAGTAGGTTAATTAAGAGAAGATAACACGTTGAATTCAAGCCACCGCTTGCCTTGCGGGAATATCCATTTATGGAAAAGGCTTCAGGAGTAAACCCTGAGGATAAATCCGGAGTCGGAGTCCCTAAGGCAGTCTAATGTTGATTCGACATTATTCTGGCAACTCTTGCGACGTTGCTGGTACCAAACTGTACCGGCTACTACCGTTCCTTTGGATCTACCAGCTGCGTGGAGAGGGGGAACATGCTGCATGGGCAACAGCTTGATCTCCATATAACTGTGCCCAAGCTCGCGCCATGGAGAGGACACTGCAGCTTTACCCTATAGGTGTCGGCGCAGCTGAAGGCTGTCATCTCAGGGGCGCATACCCATGGTCAGTTATGACTGAACGGGCTATTATTATTACTCTGTTTCCCTTAAAGTGGAAAAAGAAATAGTAGCACTGGCATACTGGTATAGATCTATACAGGCTACGTCAATCTCTTCAGTTCTTAAGATAACAATTGTCCCCTCCCCCAACCAGTCTTTGACGATGATGATAATCTTAGTGTTCTATTTTACATGAAGTAATGACTTGGTACTTATGTATATTTTCTTGCACAATTATTTATATCTTTGATGGAAGTTTTATATTATTTTATTTTTGTTGTTTGTACATTGGACCAAGATCTTTACTCTCCAAGACAGGATTAGTGGTTAACGTTTTTTTTAAATGAGGTAGGATGACCCGTTCCCTCCCTCGCAGCCTTTGCCTTCCCCAAACACAGTAGCAGAATCATGTATCCATTTATAGCTGGGTAGAATGGAACGTGGACGATCTCACGTTTCGATTCCTAAACCCGATAATTGTGCCGCGAGAGGAAAGCGATCTACCCGGTAAGTCAATTGGGCGCTCTTTCATGGGACAAGAAATGAGGAGTTCGAAACCATTTTGATGGAATATGACTGGTTAATGGTAAATTGGTGTGGACACCTTGTAAGGATAACTTGGTTTGGACATCTCATACGAATAACTTGATTTTGACATTTTGTGAAGATAAATGCGGATCACATGGTAGTGCAGGTACGTCATGTCAAAATGAAAGTGACCAGGAAATTCAGAATACAACGAAGGAAAAGGTCGATGTCCTCAGATATGACTCCTGCACCATCACCAGAACTCCTAGTCTAGTGGCCCCAGAAGGCCGACAAAAGAGGCAGACCAAAAACAACTTAACGGAGAACTGTGGAGGTCAAGATGAAAAACATGAACCAGAGTTGGGGGCCCAGTACGAAGGATGGCCACAGATCGAGCAATGTGACGAGAGTTTGTTGCTGCTCGACAAGACGTCACTAATAATGGTCACTGATTAATTTGGCAGTCTGCGGCTAAGGATCCAAGGAGAAGAAGAAAAAAGGTGGATCGAAGGGTGACATCTTAACGAAACACACTCTGACACCACATCAGGCCTCAGTTCGCGCGGTGAGTGTGACACCAGTAATTAGCGCCACCATCGGTACTTTCCAGCATAAGTAGCAGGGTAAGCGTCGAAAATACGTGATGAGTCGTACTAGGACAAAAGACAGGTGAAAATTACTTACGTTACTGTCGCAATGCCTTTGTCAGGGACAAACGAACTCAAACACAAAAGAAAAAACGTGAGAACTGGTAAGAAACTTTAAAAAAAAAAAAAAAAAAACTATACAACCCTTACATAGAAGTAGATGATGTCGCTCTCATGAATTCCAGAGAACAGCATGAGTAGTAGAAGAAGAAAATAAAAATAAAAATGTCTCCTGGTATGTCATTTTTGTGACAGCTTTCGAAAACATGTTCCCAGTAATTTGAGCCAGACTTAATGTTAATACGTATACATCACCAGTTAGACGTTGAGAAATTCTATATCCAAGGAATTTCAATGGGATTAAAATATTTCCCGCCACAGGAGAAAACTATCTAATGTCATGTTGATATTTCTTTAACATTGCTCATGGCAAGTATTAATTACCGAGTTCATTCTGAGCAGTGGCGCGAACTTTTCGAAAGTGCCCGCTGATATGGAAGGCAATGACCCGTATCTGGGACACACAACCTGTGATGTAGGTAAAGGTTTTGAAAAGACTCCTTTTCAAGCAACCGGAGAGCAAAATGTATTTTGGAGACGATATGGACCTGGCAAAGTAGAGCGGAAATGGGTTACGAAGACGATGTTTTCAGTTTAGTTTACTAACAGAATTGTCTCCCTGTATAGTTTCGGTATACAGTGATATCCATTGAGTGTTCCTATTCCATCTTAGAACAAAACTTTAGAAAGACTTTTCTCCGCGAAGCGCACGCGGTGCAGACTTCACTTATTGAAAACTAAGTCAGTCATGCTTATTTTTGCTGCAGACGCTATAACCAAAGACTGAAAACAGAGAAACCGTGGACCTCATTTTACGTAAGTCTGTTTACATTAAGTTAACTTACAAACAGGACTTGTGACTTTAATTTTTTTCTGTTGTCTGTTTTCACATTAGATGTAGTTGTTGCGAGAGCAACTAACCGTTGGCCGGCATTGTACGTTAATCTTATTTACGTTACACAAAACAATCCATTCAAAAATAGAACTTGCCTGTCTCGATAATATAAACCAAACAAACAATTGGATTATTAGAGGAATCCGAAATAAGTTGAAATAGTGGACGTGTGCAATGATACATACTCATGCATTAAAATGCACAATTACGTATAATAATGCGCAGGAAACCTTAGGTAATTAGATGATATGCAAGCAAGTAACCCGCCAAAACAAGATGGGGGAAATAATTGAGTTGCATTCTTTGTGCCGCATGTCCTTATGACTACACTAATTCTCCTGTGGATATTTCATTATTTGACATTGTGTTTCAACTTTACTGGATATAGGTAGTCAACCTCATCATGATGTATGGTCAAATAGTCACTTCACAATTAACAGAAAATGTGAAAAGCCTGTTTTCATTTCAAAGGTGTTTGATTTAGCTTTCACGATACAATGCACACTTTTTCCGTATTATCCCGACAAGCCGGTAGGATTTTTAAAAAATTGTTGTTAAAGACGTTTCAGTAAGACAGTTAGTGAATATAAGATAATGCTGAACTATCATTTTATGAGTTACATAACCAAAAACTGTTTAAGATTATACATCTAGTTGCTGATGTGATCACATCACATTTTGTGTTCGGGTCCGGCTGTGTACGCGGCGTTGGTCTGCCTAGCAGTCTTTTCCGGGACTAGTCCTGTTTAGACCTTCATCAGTTAGCAGGTGTATACTATTCGTCTTTTGCAGGACTTAGTAGCTATCAACGCTGCAAGTATTAGCAGCTCTTTTCAGGATTTAGTAGCTGTCAATGATGTAAGTACTAGACGTCCTTTTCAGGACTTAGTAGCTATCAATGATGTCAGTACTAGCCGTCCTTTTCAGGGCTTAGTAGCTATCAACGCTACAAGTATTAGCAGCCTTTTCAGGACTTCGCCATGCTGGCTGACAGACACTAAATGTCCTTGTCAGGGCTTAGTATTTACCAACACTGTTAGAGTTGGCATAACTTCATTATTTCTGAATGGCAATTGCGCTCTGATATAAGCAGCTGACTTTGATCTAGTTTGAAACGTACGATTTCTTGACAACAGAAGGCAACAACCTGAAGGAAGAAAAAATAGATGACCTATTTCAATCTTCATTAATATCAAAGGGAATACCGCTGCTATTGCTTCCTTGCAGATTAGGTGCACTTTGCAAATGTGGTTTCTGTATCCGCGTGTTTTAACAGATTAGATACGACTATTCAAGAAAGATTAAATTCGAGTAAAACTATAAAATTAACGTGGGGTTAAAATGGGTTTCACGAGAACAATTGAAGCAAGGCAAGAAAGTTTCTAGAATAAAAAAGGAAACTTATTTAGATGTTGAAAAATAGTACTTCAATAAGAATTTTACACCCCCCCCCCCCCTTTTCCCCCCCCCCTCTCCCCCCTGTCAACTGAATACCTCAACAACAACAAAACAACAGAATTTGAGTAGAAAATGTGTGTCCAGTCCATAGCTAGCTTCTTGTTCTCATCTCCGGCTCCACTGGAACTTGTCTGGTTTTTGTCATCAGTTCCCTCATTGGTGACCTTGTCATCAATTCGCCCATTGATGACCTTTTCATCAGTTCCTCCATTGGTGATATTGTCATCAGTTCCCCTATTGGTGACTTTGTCATCAGTTCCCACATTGGTGATCTTGCCATCAGTTCTCACATTGGTGATCTTGTCATCAGTTCCCATATTGGTGACCTTGTCATCAGTCTCCCCATTGGTGACCTTGTCATCAGTTTCCACATTGGTGATCTTGCCATCAGTTCTCACATTGGTGATCTTGTCATCAGTTCCCATATTGGTGATCTTGCTATCAGTTCTGTAGTGAAATTGACAGAGATACAACGGTAAAATCCCTCCAAAGATAACATTTAAGGATAAAAACATAATGCGTAGGCTGCGAATAGTACATGATCGCCTAGACCGCGGGTCATCATCCTCCATAATAATTGACTTGCTAAACAGGAGGGGAACGGCGGATCAAAAAGGAAAAAAATATGACTGGAAAGATTGCGTGAGACTAGAAAGGCTAAGGAGACGCAATTGGGGGGGAAACGGAGAAAAGTCACGTTTCCCAAGTTGACATAAAAAGTAAGCAACTCGACAGAAGGGACCTTAGATATAATACGCCACAGTCATTTATTGGACGCTTTTGCAATACCAAGCCCTTGATTTGAATTCAGCGGCTAAAACGCAGATGTTTGGAATATTACAAAATTTAAAAAGTACTTTTTTCTTAATATTAATGTTAGGAATATAAAAATTAGCTGGCCGGATGGCCTATTCTGAGCAGTGAACTAATATGGTCTTAATTTTACAGACGGATAGATAATATTGAAGATAATGACAAAAGACAGTGTTGTTCACATCATCGACAGACTGTATTGAATCTAAAAGTGTCGCTAATTGCACCCAAAAAAAACACGACCTCGAAACGCAGGTGTTCAAATTTACTTAGTATGGAGGAGAGGGTTTTTGGGTGGTAGCTGTGTCTAAATATAACTTTTAACGACAAAATTTTGGAGGGGAGAGAAAGGTTGGTTCAAAAATCAAGTACATTTTGTAGAAACACAAGTAGAGACGGACAGACTAACAGATAACCATCCATACTTGACTGAAGCATGACTGAAATGACTTTATGGTAGGAAATTTGAAATTTAAAATAAACCTAGGCAGTGATTGGCCACAGACAATCATATCATTAGCGCTCAGACGCGAAAGTGGGGCCATTCTTCAATAGTTGTTCAGTGATAGACACAGATTTTAAAGTGTGGTGATTTCCATATGAAAGAAAGTGTAATAAATTTAGGGACGCCATACTATAGCCAGCAGCTCAGCTGAGTTTTGCTAGCAGTTCTGTGTTATTTATTCATAATCTGGTAAGATTGAAATTATTTCCATATATATATTTTGAATATTGTTTCATGTTCGAGTGATTTGATACTGCCATATCGAAATCTAGCCTTACAACCAAGTAGGGATTTGCTCTAGACCCCCCGCCCTAGTCAGGGTCTAGGGACCAACAATGTACATAAACTCCAGCAAGGGTTAGGCAAGACAGATCAAGTGTTGAGAATAATGAAACATATTACCTATCCTCTTTTAGGGCAGACAACTAATAAATATTTTTCAGAATCTATAGTCTGGGAGGATCTATCTGATGTAAAACCACCATGGTAAATGTGCTGTTTGGTCAGAGAGATCTGACCTGTCTGTATGATGTGGTTGTTGTGTCAGTGTTGTGTCCAGACGTGGGTAGAGAATAGATTTTGACACATGGCCCATACTTTGATTGCAGAGCTGCGAGTTTCTGTTGTCAACAAAGCAGTGACTATTCAGTTGGTGACTTTACTCGAGTGTATCTGTGCAGTACTTGTGACAGAGACCACCATTATTGCCCGCCAGCACGGAGAGGTGGGACCATCAGTTTTCAGCACCAGAACTACAACGACAAGATGAGTGAGCCTCTGGTCTGCTGGACTTTCACCAAAGCCCTTTAGTTACTAATACCCCCATAAAAATTCCCACCATTTTCTGGACACTGTGTAGTCAATATAGACAGGTGTGATGAGGCCACCCCAACAGCACAAACATTAAATATCCTCCCAAGTAGATGACTACTAGAACATTTTAATAAAACTAACTAGTATAGTACATATATATGTACACTATTGCATTTATGATATAATATTCCATGCATTTCTTTCATAATCTCTAAATCATTTTAAGTTCTGGTCAACCTAAAAAAATTGATCCAGAACAAAATAAATGTAATATAATTTTATCAAAAAATTTACACACGTGAGTTAGTTCAGTGTATTTTAACATTTATTAATATTATTAGTCTTGTTAAATATCTGTGGGTATATCTATAACCTATTACACCACACTACATATCATAACCCTAGACACTTTACGTAGCCACATTCATTAAAAAAAAAATTAAGTGTGAGGTCGTAGTGGTAGCAAGAAAGGCCTTCTGACAATTCACAACTACATTTTATCTCAGGAGCCTTCACAGCTGGCCTCATACAATTACATTTAGTAATATCACCATCATACAATACCATCAACACCGCTACAAGTTCCCACATTGGTGATCTTGTCATCAGTTCCCACATTGGTGATCTTGTGATCATTTCCCACATTGGTGATCTTGCCATCAGTTCTCACATTGGTAATCTATCATCAGTTCCCACATTGGTGATCTTGTCATCAGTTCCCACATTGGTGATCTTGTCATCATTTCCCACATTGATGATCTTGTCATCAGTTCTCAAACTCCGCCTATGCCGGTCCCAAGCCCGGATGAAAAAGGAGGAGGGCGGCCTGCATGGAGGCCGTAAGGAGGCAGCCCCTCCACCATGCAAAGGCACAACAGGCCAATCACCTGTTTGTCTTAAACTATGATTACGAGCAATACAAGAGAGAAAACCGGACTGATTCTAAAGGCGACGAACTGGAATGGACTACGGACTACGACTTATGGAACTTGGAACACAAGAAGTATAAATGGGAAGGAAGAGGAGCTGGTGGAAGAGATGAGGAAAGCAAAACTAGAAATCCTGGCTATAACGGAAACGAAGAAAAAAGGACAAGGAGTCATGGATCTCGATGGCAACACGTTGCTCTACAGTGGTGTACCCATATCTGAAAGAGCTAAAGGGGGCGTGGGTTGCATTGTGGCCCAAAATCCAAAAGATAGTATCAAGGGATGGAACTTTGTCTCGGAGCGCATTATGGTTGTAAAACTAAAAGAATGAGAAACCATAGTCAACCTGGTCATAGTGTATGGGCCGGATGAGAGAGCAGAGGTCAAGGAGGAATTCTTCGAGCTGCTTCAAAGGACAGTGGATGACTGCCTAGATGAAGTTATTATGCTCGGAGATTTTAATGCCAGAGTTGGAAATGACCATGCTAGATGGGGTGGAGTTATCGGAAGATATGGAGAAGATACTCTCAATGACAATGGAAAGCGACTCCTTAGATTCTGCAGTGAGCAGAATCTGATCATTACAAACACAAAGTTCCCCCATAAGCGCATACATGCATACACTAGATGTGAAACCAACCAAGAATGAGAAGTCAGTGATCGACTATGCCATTGTTCGGAGAAGCTCATTCAGATATGTCCGAGATGCAAGAGTCTGGAGGGGGCCAGAGATTGGAAGTGATCACTACCTGCTAACAATCAAACGAACAACTGAAAGAGTTGCTCAGCCTAGGAACTGCCCAACATCACGCAAGAAACCAAGTAAACGAGCAGGAGAAATGAGCATTAGGACCTACAAGCTGAGAGAGCCAGAAATTAAGACCAGATATCAGGGGCTTATTGCTACAGCTGTGAGCAACACAGAAGAACGACCTGATGACTTGGAAACCCTCTGGAATAAATTCAAGGATATCATAAAGACAGCTGCTGCAGAAGCATGCGGTGAAGTCCGACTTGGGAACCAGAGAAAGAGGACACCTTGGTGGACAGAGGAAGTCAAAGAGAAAATAAGAGAGAAGAAAATGGCATGGAAACAATACTTAGGAGCTAAAAACGCAACAGGACAAATGGAAAAATATAGAGAATATGTGACACTCAGAACAGAAGCAAAGAACAAAGTGCTAGCAGCAAAACAGAAGTCCTGGGAAGAATTTGGAGAAAAGCTAGAAAAAGATGCACAAGAAAACCAGAAATTGTTCTATAAGACCCTAAAGAACATGAGGAAGGAAAAACAATGCCCTCTCAAATTTATAAAGGACAAGCAAGGCAAATTGCTTACTGCCCCGAACGAAGTAATGGAAAGATGGAAAGAATATTTCTCAGAACTCCTGGATGGTGAGCATGGTGAAGCATCAGAAATGATAACCACTAGCACAGAAGAGAAAACCAATGATGGTGAAGATGACATACAGATGGAAGAACTGAGGGCAGCACTAGAGAAAATCAAGATGGGCAAAGCAGCAGGGCATGATGGTATAACACCAGAAATGGTTAAGTACATGGGAGCATCAGGTGACCTATTACTCTTAAAGGTCCTACAGGCAGCATGGTGCAACAAGACCATACCAAAGGATTGGGAGATTGCCATCATAACACCAATTTTCAAAAAGGGTGACAATCGACAATGTGGAAGCCATAGAGGTATATCCCTTCTCAGTGTCCCTGGTAAAATCCACTCTAGAATCCTAGAGCAGAGACTCCGACGCCTAACTGAGCCACAATTGGATGAGGTCCAGTGCGGATTCCGAGCAAACCGAAGTACTCAAGACCTAATCTTCACACTCAGACAGCTGAGTGAAAAGGCCTTTGAGTATAAGAGTGAGATCCATCTTTGTTTCATAGATCTGGAAAAGGCGTTTGACAGGGTCCCCTGGAGCAAACTTTGGGACTGTTTGGCAAGGAAGAATATTCCAGCACCTCTGATTCATGCTATACAGAGCTTCTACAAGTCTTGCAGAAATTATGTGAGGACAGCAAACCATAAGTCAGAAGAGTTCAGGACCACCACTGGTGTAACACAAGGTGATATCCTATCACCTTACCTCTTCGTACTCCTTATGGACGATGTCATCAAGGCATGTAAGGAGAGAACAAGAAAGTATTCAGTGGGGTACTGGAAGATGAGACAGGTCTATATTTCGGAGCTGGCATTTGCTGATGATGTTGCCCTGATTGCTAAATCAGAGGCACATCTCCAATCCAACCTGCAAGTCTGGAAGGAAGAGCTGGAGAAGAGAGGGATGGTCATAAGCAGCTCTAACACAAAATCCATGGTGATATCACGAGAAGAAAGAAAACATCAGATTAAGTTGGGAGAACAGGTCCTGGAGCAGGTCGACCACTTTAAATATCTCGGAGCTATTATAGATCGAAAGGGAGGCATCACAGAAGAGTTGGCCACTCGAAAAGCAGCGGCTGGGAGACTTTTTCAGGCCATAAATCGTGGATTCCTCAGCAAGAAAGAGGTTGGTAAGAAAACGAAGATGGCTGTATACCGCTCCACCTATGTCCCAGTCTTGACATATGGATGCGAGTCGTGGGCAATGACTACAACCCACAAAAGCCAGATCCAAACCTCAGAAATGAGGTATCTGAGGAAAGTGGTTGAAGTAACAAGAAGAGACATGGTCCGCAACCAGACGATCCGTCAAGGCCTAAAATCCCATCCGCTGCAGACCCAAATAGAACAGTCCCAACTAAGATGGTTTGGCCATGTCTGCAGAATGGGAGAAGATCGGCTACCACGACAAGCATGGGAAACAAAGAGCCAGGGATCCAGACCTCCAGGACGACCCAGAGTCCGCTGGGAGGACAACATTAGACAATCTTTAAAGGACCGAGGACTAGAATGGAACCAGGCCAGGAAGAAGACAGCTGATAGAATGGTCTGGCGCTCTCTCTTCCAAACCTCTACACCTCACGGTAGAAGGGGAACGACTAAGTAAGTAAGTAAGTCATCAGTTCTCACATTGGTGATCTTGTCATCATTTCCCACATTGGTGATCTTGCCATCAGTTCTCACATTGGTGATTGTAACTGTCTTTTTTTCTTTGTTGATGTGATCACTGGCCCAAGACAGTATACATGTTGTTAGATGTGTAGTGCGAGCGTATGATGAATTGAGTGTGGGTGCGAATGAAGGCGCGAATGTGTTTAGGCTCATATAGATGTAGATCCTGCAACCCATACTCTCACATGCAGTAATCAAGGATGCTTTGACACTGCAGGCATGTTTCAAGACATTTATTGACGGGAACACACATAGTATCAACAGGAACAGTCAGTGTAACAAGGTCATGCTGACCTGACATCGATAGGTATACATTTGGCATTCAAAAAGGTAAACATCGGAATAGACGTGCATGGTCAATAGCAAAGTTCTTCAATAATGACAGTTCGTAGCGTCGCCCTTGGCGTCTCTGACTAAACGCGTCAGATGCCTTAGTTACTATGACACATAGGTGCAACTTGGCACTCCCCGCCAATTGCACATATCAGGCTGTAGTATAATAGCCGAAAGCACAGGCCTCGTTCTGACGTCGGCCGTGTACTTCTGTTAAATAGGTTATCATCAACCCTGCAGTAATACTTATTGTAGATAGAAGTTCCGCCAATCTGCGGCTCCCACAATATATCTTCGTCACTGGATTTCTGGACAATATAAGACTAACAGTCTTGGATGGCTACCTCGAGCACAAATATATAAGTTCTGAAATGGCGGATCAGTGAGCTGCTGTTCACCCTAGGTAATCCTTTACATGTTCTGCCACCGAAAAGCGTAATAATGCATAAAGGTCGGTATTACCTGGCAAATGAATCCTCAGAACATCACAAGGAATTCTGTCGTCATCCCGACGCACAGAGATTCACTGGGGAAAACTGCCATAGCAGTTACTTCGAAGATTCTCCCCGAAAAACAATGGACTCTTGGTCCCTTCAGAAAAACAGGACCTCCCGGCTTCCCGGAAGTATATCTCACTCCCGCTTAAAAAACCTTCCCATAGGCCTACGCCGAACTGTCAACCTCTGACCCTAAAGGTCAAACACAATGAATGAATAAACAAGGGAAGACAACCCCTAATCAACCTGACATCGCAGGTAAAGACACAATTATACTTATGATACAAACATAAGCAAATAACTTGACAGATGACTCCGTCGAAAATGACAGCAACATTACTACCACCCCCCTGTAAAAAAAAAAATGCAATTTTTTTTTTTTTTTAATATGTTCATGAGCAAGATAGCACCAGTATCACTTCTGTGCTCATGCAAACAATGAACCTAATATCAGGTACAATAGAAGAGGGTACAAATCATCTCTCAACATAGGAGAAAATATTTCCTTTAAGCCAAACAAACTAAGGGATACCATTCAAGAAACCTAAGTTGCTGGCAATACTAATCATATATCAAACATTACTAAATAATATAATCATAGCAATATACAAATGTCAATGCTATTTTAGCAACATATCACTGATGGATGGACAAAATGAAATTTGTTAAATTATCTAAACATCATCCAAATACATTTGTATTACAACATATTATGATATTAAGGACAGACCTAAGTCTGAAAATATATCAGGAAAAACTAGGACACAAGATTTAACTGGAATCATGTGGGCATCTAGACAATATGTCCGCCATCACATTATCCGAACCACGGATAGCTCGCACCGTGAAATGGAAAGGCTGAAGAGCAATAGCATAACGAGTAGATCTCGAGCTCTTCAAATCCTTACTTTGCATAGCCGTAAGAGCTTTTTGGTCGGTTTCCATAAAGAAATGCGCGCCCAGAAGGAACCTTTGTAGCTTAAGAATGGACCAAACCATAGCCAACAATTCACGGTCCAAAACCGAGTAATTCCTTTCTGCCGCATTCAGCTTCCTAGAAATATACATTACAGGATGCAGAGTTCCTGAATATTCCTGCATTAGTGCCGCTCCAATCCCAGTGGAAGAGGCATCACTACGAAGGACAAAAGTCTTATCAATCGTCGGTAGTCTTAAGATAGGATGAGATGAGAACAAATTCTTAACCTGATCCAATGAAGATTGGCATTCTTGGGACCAACGCACCATATTAGGAGAACCTTTTTTCAATAACGTTGAAAGTGGTGCCATAATGGAGGACAGATTCTCAATGAATCTTCCATAGAATTGTATCAATCCCAAGAGACTACGCACTTGCTTTTTTGTCTTCGGAACCGAGATATTTAATATCTTTGAAATGTTTTGGTCCTCTGTCTTCAACAGACCATGACCAACTCGATGACCTAGGAAGGAAATTTCACTAAACCCAACAAAAGCTTTAGAGGGTTTAGCAGTCAAACTATGCTCACGTAGAGTAGATAGCAATTCCTTTAGACCCACATAGTGTTCTTCCCAAGTATCGCTGAAAAGACAGATGTCGTCTAAATATGCAATGACATCTGCACGATCTGATAGAATTCGTCGCATCATGCGCACGAAAGTCGCTGGGGCGTTCATAAGCCCGAAAGGCATAAAATTCCATTGAAACAGACCCCTAGGTGTCGAAAAAGCAGTGAGAGGTTTGGCGTGTTCCGTCAATGGGACTTGCCAATAACCTTTCGACAAGTCTAGTTTAGTAAAGAATTTAGCTTTAGAAAGTCTAATAAGTAGATCATCTAATAACGGCATAGGTTCAGCATCGAACTTCGTAACTTGATTTAATTTGCGATAATCAACGCAAAGACGTATGTTATTGTCTTTCTTTCGAACAATAACTATCGACGAAGAATAAGCTGAAGTGGATGGTTCAATTATTTGTAGTTGAATCATTTCATCCAATTCTTTCTCGACTTGTGCTTGAAAATGAATAGGTATTGGGTATGGTCTTACTCTGATCGGATTACGATCAGTAAGTATGATGTCATGTTCTATGACATCTGTGTGTCCAGGAATGTCGGTAAGGACATCCTGATATGATTGTAACGTAGAGGATACTTGACGCTGTTCCTCAAAAGACAAGTTGGAAGAGACTGTAACGTCTCTCCACGATTCCGTTGAAGTAAGTGGAATCGCAGGAAGAGGTAAGTTCACGTCAGAAAAAATAGTTTCCTCATCCTGTATAACAGACAGGGATGAGATGTGACCATGTTGAACTGGAGAGTCGTCCGTCGCCTGGAAAATAGGCTGTAAATAGTCTGGACGTTCAATAAACTCTGTTAGCATATTTATATGGAAGGTTTTATGCCTTCCATCCACATCGACAATATAGTCGACATCAGAAATTTTCGAGACTATAGTGTATGGACCCTTCCAAGAAATGAGAAGTCTATTCTCTCTTGAGGGCAGTAAGACATATGCTTTGTCTCCAGGACAAAGTTGACGTAGGCGTCTTTTCTTATTAGCAAATCGCCTAGCTTTTTCTTTCGCAAATTCGGAAGATGAAGTTGCTAACCTGCACGATTCGATAATCTTTTCTCTAAGAGCTATAACATATTCATATGACGATTGTGTATCATCGTCAATATTATCGGAAGTTATCAAATCGTGTAACAAGGACATTGGCCCGCGCGGTTGCGCGCCAAAGACAAGTTCGAAAGGAGAAAACCCTGTATGCTCGTTGGGAACCTCTCTATAGGCAAAGAGGACTGCAGGTAAAACCCTGTCCCAATCTTCAGGATGATCCTCCGTTATCTTGCCAAGTAAGTTCTTTAGTGTCCTGTTAAGACGTTCTACCAATCCATTGGACATTGGATGATAAATACTACTGAGAGACCTTTTAATGTCTAGCGTAGCCATTACCTGAGACATAACGTCCGAAATTAACTGAGTGCCGTGATCCGACAGTATTTCTCCGGGGAATCCCAGACGAGAAAATACGAGCCAAAGAGCATCAGCGATATCGACAGTTGATATGCTCTTCAGAGGAATAGCCTCTGGCCAACGCGTGCACATGTCCACGCAAGTGAGGATAAATTGGTGTCCTCTGGCTGACTTAATTTTGAACGGACCAATGATGTCTATAGCCATTTTCTGAAACGGCCGAATCGGAATATCTGCAGCCTGAATAGGAGCAGCATGTCTCGGACCCCTAGACTTGACCTCTTGACAAATTTTGCAAGATCGGCAATAAATTCGGATGTCTTTATTCACGAATGGCCAAAAGAATGACGCAAGGACTCTAGTTTTAGTTCTGGAAAAAACCCATGTGTCCCGCACACTGAGAATCGTGTGCATGCCGAAGAATTAAGGCTCTCATACACTTAGGCACAAGAATTTGCGAATGCATAGACTTGTCCGAGTGTTGTACCATTCGTACCAATATACCATTCTTCATAGTAATATACGATTTGTGATTCGTATTTTGATTGGGATCCCCTTTCTTTGCAAGAAGGAAGTATTTCTTCAAAGAAGGATCCTCTTCTTGACGTTCAACAAACGAGTCATGGGAAATCACCAAGTGCTCGTCTTGGCTATCAACTTCATTACTATTATCAGATGAAGTTGGGGGATTAAGAGCTTGAGCTCTTGTCACCACTGCATTGACCGTTTGAATGTTTTTTTCTTCCCAACTAGAAATTTGTTGCGGGGTGCATTCCTTAACCCCATGAATACGACCGATTATAAGATCCGCAATAGGATTAGGAAGAAGACATGCATGGACATCTCCTGTGAAGAAAGGAGTGTCAATCCTAATAATAGCAGTAGGATAGCTTTCCATAGTACCACCAAATGTAACACATTTGATTGTTTTTCCAGTGGCACAGCAAGGATCTATCAGAGACTCCTTAACCCCGACGGTAGTACATCCCGAATCGAAAAGTACTGAGACTAGCCTATCATTTATTAGACCTTTATCTAAGATGAGAGATCCTCTCCCATCATGCGCAACTGTAGCAGGTAGAGCAGGAAGAGGGTGACCACACTTAGCGTAGATACAGTTGATGAGTCAAACAATGTTAAGCATTGGGGGCATTCAGTTGCTCTCCCAAAATCGAAAGCACAACCAGTGATAGCCCTAGAGTTACCACTATCATTTGCTGTATTACAGGCTCCATCAAACTCTTGTTGTGCAGAGTTTGCCTGTTGGTAAGGTCTTTTCTTGTTAAACCTAGGTCTACCTCGATTATCATTTCCCCTGTAATTATTTTGACTATCATTTCCCCTGTAATTATTTCGACTATCATTTCCCCTGTAATTGTGATCATATTGTCTATTGTACTCATCATTCCGGTTTGAATCCCGGTTTCTAAATTCACCATCGTCATAATCTTGACGTCGAGAATGATTACCTCGAAAATTTGAATAGTTATTATTTGGATAGCCTTTGCGAAAGTGTCTCAAATTATTACCACTAAAATTACGAGAACTACCATCTTGTCTCCACTGCATAGACGAAGAACCATCATGTGTTGGATTACTCCGCTTCTGAGTGTAATTTTGATTACTTCCCCTATTCCAATTTTGTTGAGCACCCTGAAATTTTTTTTTGAAATTAGGGCCATATGGTGTTGCCGAAGCAGCTGGCAACCCTTCTTTCACTTTAGAATTGCTAACTGTAGCATGGGGATGTGCTGTGGCATACTGACAACAGTATTCCTCCATTTCTTTTAAGTTTTTAGGCTTACGCTCATGAAGGAATGCAAGAAAAGAATCATTAACAGATGACAAAACCTTATCTCGCAATAATAAGTCCATTAGACCTTCATATGTTTTCTCAATCTGAGACAACTCAACCCATCGTGTAAATGTACGACGTATCTTTGTAACAAAATCAGAGAAATCTACTCCATTTTCTGGCAACATTGTCCTAAAACGAAGACGATAGTCTTCTTGTTTTAGTTGATATTTTTTTTAGTAATGCTGCCCTGACAACATCATAATTAGTCCTCTCATGTTCGTCTATTGTCATAAGAGTAGTCACTGTGTCACCTGTAAAAAATGGCATCAGTTGTTCAACATATTTTTCCTTTTTTATGTTATGCGTATCGCACAAAAATTGGAATCTATCTAGATAATCTGCTACGTCATCCTTTAAAGGATTGAAATGAGGCAATTTAATCCTACTAACAAACTCCCTTGTCGTACTCGAAGTTGTTTGCTGAGCACCCGTACTCGCCAATTTCAATTTCTCTAACTCCAAAGTTGCGAGTTTTTCATCAAGTTCCATCTTCTGTTTTCTTTCCTCATGTTCCATTTTTCTAATTTCAGCCTCAGCTTGAGCTTTCCTCTCCTCTGCAGCAGCTTGAGCTTTCCTCTCCTCTGCAGCAGCTTGAGCTTTCCTCTCCTCTGCAGCAGCTTGAGCTTTCCTCTCCTCTGCAGCAGCTTCTTTGTCTAATCTCTTCTGTTCAGCTTCTTTGTCTAATCTCTTTTGTTCAGATTCTTTGTCTAATCTCTTTTGTTCAGCTTCAAATCTCCTTTCCTCCTCCTGCATCTGCAATTTCTTTTGTTCAGCAGCAATATCAGCTTCTCTGTCTAGCCTTTTTTGTTCAGCAGCTGCTTCTCTTTCTAATCTCTTCTCTTCAGCCATAGTTTTTTTTTTTTCCTCTGCAGCAGCCCTTCTCTCTTCAGCAGCTAATGCTTTGTCATACTGAGCAACAGCCCACTGTTCTAACTGTTGACCAGTCTTATCAAGGGCTCTCCCTTGTGTAATAAAGTAGTCCAATGTAGACATCTTGTCTACTGAGATCAGTAACTTGCAGAAGCAAATATATTAAATTATCCCACTTTAATGGGAGACAAGTCTGAAATGCTAGACTTGTATACTCACTTCACTTTATTTACTGTCTTAGTCTTAGACAAAGACTTTGTATGTTCCTCTTGTTTATAATGTACCCAAAAAAATCACTTGAGTACCTGTGGAAAAAAAAATTCCCTTATATCCCACTCACTATGGGCACAAGTCTTTTTTATAAAGAACTTGAATATGTATTTCACCTTGTCTCAATCTTTGTAGATAACAAGTCTTTTATCAAAGAACTTGTATAAATATCTTATATAATAATATTTTATTAAGAAACTCTATATGAAGAGTCTACCTTATCAATAATATCAAAACATGACCAAGTATGTGTATGTAGACTGTGCATGACAGTAATGTAGTACAAAAAAAAAAAAATACAAAGACAAAGATACAAAACAATACAAATGGCAACACTGTTTTAACCAAAAATGTGTAGAGAAATACACAAGAAAGGAGAGACCTACAGAATACAAACAAACAAATCGACAATCAAAACTGAAAAACAGACAAAATATTACAAAAACAACGTTAAGTACAATTACATCACAGCTAACATCAATAGCGACCAATTGTCACTAGCAAATTTCCAAATTAAGAAAATTTGCACCTACAGAACGCTTACAGTAAGCCTCGATCAAGTGGCATATTTACCGTAAGACCCACCAACCGAAAAACCCGCAGAAAAATACACAAAAACAGTAGAGGTAACATAAACATATAGCAATCAATTTCAATGTGTTGCAGAACAAGTTCAGTCACAGCTGAAACTAAAATAAATTCCTTGCTCCTTGCGAACACAGAAACGAAATGTCAAACGCGCACTGAACGTCAAATCCACTGTAACATAAAGTGGTATTCACGAACCAAAGTTACTATGACCTTCTCAAATTAGGGCTTGCACATTGAATGTTTACAATTTCCACGTACTGTTTACAGACACTTGACCTCCAACAATGTAGCTTGAATGCTCTGACCTAGAAAAGTCTGTTGTTGAATGAAACGTGTAACAACCAGCAGTACTGTTTACAATAGGAACCCGCCTTCTATGCAGTTATGGTCCACGTAGCAAATGCCTAGTAGTTAACTTCAGTACATGTCTTGTTATGCTTTATGTAGCATTATAATATAAATGCTCGTACTGTTTATTTGGGTCAACCGTTGATGACCTATATCTGTCCTGTTGTAGCCAAAACTTGCAAGTGTAGAATTAGCGCTGTGTGTTACGGCTGTCCCGTGTGTAGCTTAGACCCACAGATCAGAAGTGTAATGTGTACTTGTCCTTCTTGTAACTTTCTCGACAAAACTGGAGACATCATACATGTAACAGCCAACCAGGAATGTAAATTTCTGGATCCATAAATGTCAACAATAATGTCAAATGCTCGCTCTGTTCTTTTTAAACCCACAGATCTGGTCCATCAGAAATGTAAGTTTCTAGGCCACATTGGCGACAAGAAATGTATCATAAGAGCCCACGTAACTGGTCCACCAGAAATGTAACTGTCTTTTTTTTTCTTTGTTGATGTGATCACTGGCCCAAGACAGTATACATGTTGTTAGATGTGTAGTGCGAGCGTATGATGAATTGAGTGTGGGTGCGAATGAAGGCGCGAATGTGTTTAGGCTCGTATAGATGTAGATCCTGCAACCCATACTCTCACATGCAGTAATCAAGGATGCTTTGACACTGCAGGCATGTTTCAAGACATTTATTGACGGGAACACACATAGTATCAACAGGAACAGTCAGTGTAACAAGGTCATGCTGACCTGACATCGATAGGTATACATTTGGCATTCAAAAAGGTAAACATCAGAATAGACGTGCATGGTCAATAGCAAAGTTCTTCAATAATGACAGTTCGTAGCGTCGCCCTTGGCGTCTCTGACTAAACGCGTCAGATGCCTTAGTTACTATGACACATAGGTGCAACTTGGCACTCCCCGCCAATTGCACATATCAGGCTGTAGTATAATAGCCGAAAGCACAGGCCTCGTTCTGACGTCGGCCGTGTACTTCTGTTAAATAGGTTATCATCAACCCTGCAGTAATACTTATTGTAGATAGAAGTTC
Source organism: Oreohelix idahoensis (assembly GCA_024509875.1). Classification (NCBI taxonomy): domain Eukaryota; kingdom Metazoa; phylum Mollusca; class Gastropoda; order Stylommatophora; family Oreohelicidae; genus Oreohelix; species Oreohelix idahoensis. The sequence continues at coordinate 98,414 of JAMPIV010021094.1, forward strand.
CGCCAATCTGCGGCTCCCACAATATATCTTCGTCACTGGATTTCTGGACAATATAAGACTAACAGTCTTGGATGGCTACCTCGAGCACAAATATAAAAGTTCTGAAATGGCGGATCAGTGAGCTGCTGTTCACCCTAGGTAATCCTTTACATGTTCTGCCACCGAAAAGCGTAATAATGCATAAAGGTCGGTATTACCTGGCAAATGAATCCTCAGAACATCACAAGGAATTCTGTCGTCATCCCGACGCACAGAGATTCACTGGGGAAACTTGCCATAGCAGTTACTTCGAAGATTCTCCCCGAAAAACAATGGACTCTTGGTCCCTTCAGAAAAACAGGACCTCCCGGCTTCCCGGAAGTATATCTCACTCCCGCTTAAAAAACCTTCCCATAGGCCTACGCCGAACTGTCAACCTCTGACCCTAAAGGTCAAACACAATGAATGAATAAACAAGGGAAGACAACCCCTAATCAACCTGACATCGCAGGTAAAGACACAATTATACTTATGATACAAACATAAGCAAATAACTTGACAGATGACTCCGTCGAAAATGACAGCAACAGTGATCTTGTCATCAGTTCCCACATTGATGATCTTGTCATCAGTTCCCACATTAGTGATCTTGTCATCATTTCCCACATTGATGATCTTGTCATCAGTTCTCACATTGGTGATCTTGTCATCATTTCCCACATTGGTGATCTTGCCATCAGTTCTCACATTGGTGATCTTGTCATCAGTTCTCATATTGGTGACCTTGTCATCAGTCTCCCCATTGCTGACCTTGTCAACAGATCCCACATTGGTGATCTTGTCATCAGTTCCCCCCATTGGCGATCTTGTCATCAGTTCACACATTGGCGATCTTGTCATCAATTCCCACATTGGTGATCTTGTCATCAGTTCCCACATTGATGATCTTGTCATCAGTTCCCACATTGGTGATCTTGTCATCAGTTCCCACATTGGTGATCTTGTCATCAGTTCCCACATTGGTGATCTTGTCATCAGTTCCCACCGTGGTGATCTTGTCATCAGTTCCCACATTGGTGATCTTGTCATCAATTCCCACATTGGTGATCTTGTCATCAGTTCCCACATTGATAATCTTGTCATCAGTTCCCACATTGGTAATCTTGTCATCATTTCCCACATTGATGATCTTGTCATCATTTCCCACATTGATAATCTTGTCATCAGTTCCCACATTGATAATCTTGTCATCAGTTCCCACATTGATGATCTTGTCATCAGTTCTCACATTGATGATTTTGTCATCAGTTCCCACATTTATGATTTTGTCATCAGTTCTCACATTTATGATTTTGTCATCTGTTCCCACATTGATGATCTTGTCATCAGTTCTCACATTGATGATCTTGTCATCAGTTCCCACATTGATGATTTTGTCATCAGTTCCCACATTGATGATCTTGGTGAAAACCGCTGGTGTACAGTAAAGAGACCTTAATTTATCACAGTGCATTGATGCAGTGTAAAGTTCTGTGTTATATTCGAAGGAAGTATGTTATACAAGCGTGTTCATTTTGCTTTCTGTATTTTAAGTAATATTTCTATATTTTAAGAAATTACAAAACTCTCCATCTTTAATTTCAAAAATTTCCGGTTTCATTCATTATTACTTCCCTTTCCGCTCCATATAGAGAATGGGGGATCCTATTGCAGCTGTCCTCTTGGCAGAAAACCTACACACACACACACAAAAAAGAAAGAAGAAGCATTCCTGCGCTCTTGCAGTGGGGATTTCGATAAATATTGGTTTAAAATGGTGAAGTTGCCAGCCTCATGTAAAACTATTACCTGTCTCTTACGACACGCATCAGGGCCTGTTACTGTTGTGTTTTGTGGTGGTTGACTGTTACTGGCACTGCTGACAATAGTGTTGTCAGGCCTGTCGGGCTTACTGTCAGTGGCCGACGTATTTATGATTAAGCGAATGTTTGTGGGCCGTTAATTCGTTAAGGATGATGAAGACAATACCAACACAACAGCAACGACTGGGTCATAAGATTGACCAACTTTTAAGTCAAGCAGGCTGGACCCATTGTTTGACATCACTGACAATACGATTTATTGAAGACAAGAACATCGACGTCATAGGCAGGTACAGTTGCATCAATATGGTTTAGACAGCATATATGTAATAATCAATATGGTCGTTGATCAACCTCAATGGCCGTTACCGCACAAAGGTTAACGGAAGTTGTTAGGCGACGAAGTTGTAGTTGCATGGGTTTATGTAATGAACCATGTTAAAAGCGTAAGCATAGATATCTTTCAATGACGATCAAATGACATCTCCAAACGTCGTATTGACGCACTAGCAATCGACACCACTGGTCGATTGAAGCTCTACAATAAATGGCACTGGAGGAAACTGTACTTGAGGCTTGATATAGTAATAAGCCGAATTATGGCTGAATCTTCATAATATCTTCTCTTGGCACATCGGGCTCAAGGAAGGCAATTTCATCTCACAGATGATTATTAATATAACACGGCTGGGTCCTCCCTAGACTTGGGATAAGACTCCGGGCCAAAATCACGTCTATACAAGACCATGTATCTATAATGTGCCTCCTGCATCATTGCTGGATGGCAACAGATTGACGCAACAAGCCACGCCATCCCGTTCAAATATCGTGCACGATGGCACGCAAATAATAATGCATACAATTAACTTAGATACACTCAAAAGTGCGTCTATCTATACTAGACCCACGTGTGAGGATCTCAAACATTTACCTCCCACGCGAAAATAGAACTTAACAGTGCCCAATAGCCCTATACTGTTTTAGTCTCCTTATTGAACCCCGGGAAATACACAAGGCAATTTCCCGTTTATTTGCTTAGAAATTTTTACTTTTTATTTTTTATTATTTTGTACTTTCTGTGCCAAGTCAAGGCCAGAAACTTTGAAACATTTTCGCGATAACGTGACTTTACCACATGTTTATTAATGTTTAATGTTTATTTTTAAATATTTAAGAACACTAAAGAGTACTGTCACTCTAAATTGTGTTACTAATTTAGTTCCTTTCTCTTCCCTCTCATTTTTATAATCATGCAATTTTCACAGGTATCTGTATCTCCGCCGCAAAATCCTGCTAGTCGGTCTCTTAGCCCAACATGGACAGAAATATGGAATCGGTACACTGTCATGAAGCAGACCCATTGTCTGGTAGAGGACACCAGACGACTGAGAAAGTGAAGGGAACTCATGCTAAAAACACTCCCACCCGTGCACAGCCTGCCCTTTTCCATTACAGGAAATCTCCTAACTTTCCAGCCGAGAGTATGAGACGTTACAGTTTTCCAGATCGGAACTTTCCCGTGCAGACGACCTACAAGACTGAAAATAGCAAATCTTATTCTCTTAGCCCAGTTGCCACTGTTGAGTACATTCGTAGGCAGATGCGAAAAGGTAACCCTCGATCGGTTAGCTCTGTAAACGATGTGCAGAATCAGCAGCATACTTCAGTCAGCAACCAACGTAGATATACCGCTGACAGTTCACAATTAACGCATTACCAGACAGGAAATGTGTCGGCAGTCAAGCGTCAGTCAGACCCTAGACTACACAGTGACGCAGGTGTCTCAAGTTTTCAAAGCAGTCATAAGAACACCAGTGTCACAAAGTCTCAGACTAATACCACTCCACCACACACGAAACTCGATCCTAAGGACGTTATGAAACATCAGAAAACGCAGAATGATAATAGACTCGTGAGAAATGCAGATGGCTCAAAAGCTCCCCATTACAAGGCCTACATGTCATGTGACGATCACGTGTTAAGTGTAACGAAGCACAAAGTCACGTTTCTCGACAGTATAGTCAAACAACAGCCTGGTAATGAGCTCTTGACGGACTCCGATGAAGTTGTCGTCCAGTCTTGGAGAGATCCATCCATAACAGGGCGGTCTCAAACAAAGCTAGAGGTACCACATCGGGCAAAATCTAATGATACCCGCAAGATTTACTCCAGGTACTCCGAGAGCAAAATTCTAAACCGCAAAGGAAGCCCAAACCAACAACATTCTGTGGTTTCCCACCCAGAGCAATGCTTCACAGATTTGATTTCTACAAGCAGTCATAGAGTTACTGAACTTGATTCAGGACAATACAGGGAAAGGCCTTTCATCAAAAAACACTCCAAACATGATTCTAGAGACTCGAGTACAAGTTTCCACAAAAATACAAACAACCTACAGAATATTTCACATAGAAACCAGAATTCTCAGAATATTCCTGAATTTAAACCTCGGACTTCAATAGCACCAAAACAGGACCCAAGGCTAGTACAACACAGAAACAGTAATTCAGCAGTGTCTTCGTCGCCGCGTGCTGTAAACACGCAATACACTGTACAATCTAGACATACACCTGTGCAAGAGTTGTCTAGAACAGTGAACATCCAAACTGTTAACGAAGTCAGCCAAAAGTACAATCACCAGACGTCATCTGCTAATGAAATATCTCGGGAAAATCAAGAGCGTGGTTCCAATATAATGACTCGCGAATTGTCACATTCGTCTCACTGGCATGACGTCAACCTCGGTATGTTTAAAGTAAAACCCGGAAGAAACGACTGTCACCGCGAAATTAGAGTCAGGAAAAGAGATGAGAAAAATGCCCCAATCACAGACCAGGGTCCACTTATTCAGATAAATCAGTACTCGCAGTTTCCGGCGGTAGCAGACAAACATATTCTTGGTCATCTCAAGGAGGTAATGACTCCTGGAACCAATTTGAATTATGGCACATTGCGTTCCTCGCAAAGAAGGGCACCAGATGGGAAAACTGAGAAGTGTCTGCCTAGTACCATTGATTGGAACACCACGCGCTCACAGATGTCTGTGAGGCCCCACGTCACGACAGCAGGTGAGAATATACTTTATTCTCATATTATAACATTATTTAGCGCAATATTCATCTGTTAGTTATGCTTTCATTTGTGCTTAAATCATTTTTCATCTTAAAATAATTTTATTTCCTAATGTTCCTGGGGCGGGGCAATGTCCGTTGTTGCTGATTAAATATTTAATGAAAAAAAAATTTAATATTTTGCATTGCCAAATAATGAGATGTAACTGTGCGTAAGAAAATGTTGTGGACATAATAACTAATGAACCTCTTAAAGCCAAAGAAGAGTTAATGGAATTCTTTATTGCATACTTTGTTTCGGTTTTAATACAAAATGTTTATTTTAGAATGAAACCGCATACAAACATGGAAACCATTCATGAAACGACCAAGAAATGACCCAGTGGCCATTAATACATGTCGATTATACATATTAATCAAATCGTACATGATGTGTCATATACGGGTAGAGGGAGAACATGGTTTTTTTTACTGGAAAAGCCTGTATTAGCTTGATCTACTATTGGGGTTCCCCACCGGTCGATCGCTTCCTATCGGTATTCATAAAGTATGATCTGGTAGATCTCTAGGTGACAGTGCGGTACAAAAGAAAAAATGAAATCAGCCACACACTTCCCGAGATTCCCCCTGTGGTGAAACTTGTTGAGAACCCAGCATTGCACACTAAGCTTGGAGAAGTCACTTGAGCCCCAGGGGATGTTGCAGTGTGAAGGGATCCACTGTATCACAACTCTGTTGAATTGCTGACACAGTTTATGAAGGGTTACTCTTAGCTGACTTTACAAGACATGAAAGTGATCTTTTCTTTAAAGTGAAGTAACATTCGGTGAAATATAATTGAGTTACAATTTTTTGCCGCTGTGTTGATGGAATTACAGAAAGCAGATTCCCGGCAGAGATAAAAGTTACACGTGGACTGCAGTTATTCCAAATACAGTACTCTGAAATCTAAAAACATACATAATTTTATCACGGTAGATCTTTGGGTAACTCGGTCTTTATGAAGTATATCCCTAAATCGCAAGTTGCCTACCACTATTTCTTTATTTCTGTGGTGCGTCTTTCATCTGATGGTATTAGTATATCCAGGCAGGTATGGATCAATTTTTACCGTGTCACCCTTACGATGATGCAGCATTCTAGTCTGTGATTAGTATTCATTCATTCATTCATAACCCTCCACTCCCAAAGGAGCATAGGCCTTCAATAAACACATGCCAAGTCCTCCTGTCACGTGCCATCATCTCAAGTTTTTTCCATGTTCTCATCATTTTCACCTCTGTTTCCATCTCTCTTCTCCATGTGCTTCTTGGTCTACCTCTGCCTTTCTTGCCCTGGGGATTCCAGAACAAGGACTGCGTGATTAGTATATCCACACAGATATGGATTAGTTTTTACGGTGTCACAGTTACGATAATACAGCATTCTAGTCTGTGATTAGTATATCCACACAGATATGGATTAGTTTTTACAGTGTCACAGTTACGATAATACAGCATTCTAGTCTGTGATTAGTATATCCACACAGATATGGATTAGTGTTTACAGTGTCACAGTTACGATAATACAGCATTCTAGTCTGTGATTGAGCGGTAGTAATTGATAATTATCGTTAAACCGTTACTGTTATAAAACGTTAACCGTATTATGTATGGTTGTGCATCATTTGAATGATATATTCATACATTAGCGTTAGAGCGTCCGATTGGCAGAGTGGTTAGAGTGCTGGTCTCTTGCGGCAAAGGTACCGTGTTCGATTCATGGTATCATTACGCTCCAGTCTACACAATTGTAAATGGGTACCTAACTTTCCTCTTGAGTTAAGGAAAGAAAAGGCAGCGAGGACGGAAACTGGTCGCACCACATCTCGATGCTGGTCCTAGTATAGTGAAGTCTCTAACCCTTCACTCCCCGACGGCTGTATTTGCTATGGGACTACATTTACCTGTTTTTACATTAGCGTTAGAATTCTAATTTTTTTTTTTCGTTCGCCCGCTATTACTCGAGGCGAAATCTCTGAAGATTGATTTTACGTGAGTATTAATTTTTTCTTGCACAGAGACAGATGTCCCTCGCCATTCAGGCAGATACTCGCCGATTTCGGAGGTACCCATTAGAGCTGGGTCGGCTCAGGAGCCGCCAGTCCCTGGTCGACGACACTCCTTCAAATGTCCTCGCCAGGGTACGAGTTAATCCAGTCCAAATCCCGGTCGACGAAAATCTTCAAATGTTCTCGCCCGGGTTTGATCCTGTGTCACCCGGTCGCCAGCGCAGTGTGGTAACCACTACGCTTGCGCCGCTCCCAGAATTCTAATAATCTGCAGCCGCCTCTACCGCTTCGTACTTACACAGAATTAAGTATAAATGTATTTACAATGTTGAGTGTCATTTCTGTATTAATTCACAAGACACAGAATATGGCTGATAATAATCAATAAAGCGTTTATTGATAGATTAATGATGATCTTTACTGTGAAGTGGATCATAATGAGACTTTTAATCAGCTGAAAAGCGAAAAGTTAATATGTATCGATTAGTCTAAGTCAGCAGCATGTAACCCACGAGCCGTGGCATTTACGTTACAAACATTGAGCTTTCTAAAGATCTACTTTGATTGTTGTTTAACAAGGGTTGCTGAGATTCTCGCTCTTTAGCAGCCAATACTAAGTTGAAGACTCCTTGGTATTATCCACACATTTTTCGTCGACCGGGATTTGGACTGGATTAACTCGAGACCCGGCGAAGACATTTGAAGGAGTGTCGTCGACCAGGGATTGGCGGCTCCTGAGCCGACCCAGTTCTAATGGGTACCTCCGAAATCGGCGAGTATTTGCCTGAATGGCGAGGGACACCTGTCTCTGTACAAGAAAAAAGGGACATTCACGTAAAATCAATGTCAGGTTAGACATTAATAATAACCTGAGATTTCGTCTCAAGTATTAGCGGGCGTACGAAAAAAAAAAAAATCCACACTGTAGATCTTGGCTTTTCCTGTGGCTTTTCTGCCATTCTGAATGTGCTGAGTTGAAGTCATAAGCTCCAGTTTCTCTAGCTTGGCTTGCATTTAAAGGATCGTCACATCTGGTCCCAAGCTAGGACTAAGAAGCGCGTGGCATCTGTGCATTCCCCGCCATCCAAGGGGGCTCTCCAACTATGCAGAGCTAAAATACTGTGCTCTGGTTCCTAGGCTCTACCAAGGAATTGTCACGTCCTGCACAGTCACTTCTCAGCCTCCCCCCCCCCCTCCCCCTTCCGCCTATAACTGTGTCCATAGTGAGATCCTCCTGCATGTAGTCAAACAGGTCAAAGCCAAAATAAAAATAAAAAACTACGTCTGGGGCTCAAGTGACTTCTCCAAGCTTTTGTTTTCATGTTTCAGAGTGTTAGGAAATTGGAATATGTACAGTCGTATGTAACTTTTATTTCTGCAGCTCGACCTGCCTCCTGCAATTCCACCAAAAAAACGATGGAAAATTCAAATTAAATTATTTTTTAACGCACTTTAACTTCACTTCGAAGTCTTCCAAGTACAGCACAAACACCAAATTAAGACTGTATGAGAGCTGTGTACTTTCTGTGCTTCTCTATGGTGCGGAATGTTGGAGAGTAACAGAGAAGGAAATGTCGAAACTGTCCTCCTTCCACACAATCTGCCTAAGGAAAATTCTCCGAATCTTTTGGCCAAACACCATCAACAACCAAGAACTACTTATTCGGAGTAACCAAGAGGACATGCACACCATCATAGCTGGCAGACGCTGGAGTTGGGTTGGCCACGTCCTCAGAAGGGACCCTGATACCATCACAAGAACAGCTATGCTATGGACCCCCGAGGGAAAGCGAAAGAGCGGCCGACCAAAAACAACTTGGCGGAGAACTGTGGAAGCTGAGATGCAAAGAATGAACCACAGTTGGGGCACTGTACGAAGGATGGCCGCCGACAGAGCAAAGTGAAATCAATTTGTTGCTGCCCTACAAGACGCCACCAGGCGTGATGGTCGCTGACTGCTTTGACGGTTGGTGGTTATAGATCAAAGAAGAGAACTTCACTTCAAAGAAAATATCACGTTCCTGGTTTAAGCAGTTCAGAATTAACATGCATTTTTAAAAGCTAGCTCGTGAGTTTTTACCAGGAATGCAGGAAACTTTAATTGAGTCTGTCGGATTCGTCTTTTTTAAATGCCGAAGGGAGATGGTTAATCTGAAATTTCACTAGCTTTAAAATTCCTTCTACCCCTATCCCCGGTCACCTAGAAATCTACCAAATTATCCCGTGACCTATTGGAAGATCATGCCTGCACTTCATCAATATCTTCAGCTCCTTAAGGAGCATAGGCCTTTAACAAACACATGCCAAATCCTACTGTCGCGTGCTATCAGGTCAAGCTCTTTCCGCGTTTTCCTCATTATTTTCGCTTCTGTCTCCAGTTTTCTTCTCCGAGTGTTTTTGGGTCTAGCTCTGCCCCTCTTACCCTGGGGGTTCCAGAACGAGGACTACTTTGTAATTCTATCCACAGGTTTCCTCAGTGTGTGTTCTATCTTTCGTCAGCGTGTTCCTCTCATCTCTTGTTCTACTGGCACTTGTCTGGTTCTTGTCATCAGTTCCACAAAGTTGACTTTGTCATACCATTTTAATTCTAAACTAAATGAACAAACTAAATTCAGCGATCAATTTATACTTCTTGATCAGTGCAGACTAAACGATTATTGTATACTAAACTATTTTAACTAAGTGATTGATATGGACTAAATAAGTTCATCTAAGATTAATTTATATAATTTCGTATAAGTGTCAAGGTAAATGTTACTATTTCCAGTTTTTATCCTCAGAACCAGACAATTGGTGCCCACGTGAGACTTTTGCGACATCCACGCCTCTTAGACATTCATACAAACCAATGGCAGCCACAATGCATAATTTTACGAACATCAATAAAACGAGACAAATAGAGCCAGTAGAATTACATAGCAACTTATCGCAAAGTGAAATCAGCGACAGAAAAGAGCAAGTTCTACATGAGCAACAGAACAAAAACACGAACATTCTTGACAAGGTAATTCGAGTCGAAATCGCACAAGATTCAATGAATCAAAGTAATACTCCCAAAAGCCATGTAGGAAATCCGTTGACGGAGATAAAGGACATTTTCAATTACCCCACGAACATGAATTATGTATCTGTGAACAAACCAGTGTGTGGTGTTCACGTACAAAACGATTATTTGGGTTTGCCAAACCTGGAAACAGGAAAACGATGCAACTTCCTGTCCTTGCCAGTTATCGATGAGCTTATTCAACACACTCCATCTCAGGTACTAAACATTTCGCCGATACCAACCAAAGCATTTACTGAGGTCCCTAGACAATCTCCGTCAGAGAGAACTACAACTGCGCAGGTGTCAAAGTCTGCACCTGATATTGGTCGTCATCGTGGACGGAAAGGTAGACTGAAGCCCATTAACTTATTCCCAGAATTCATTACCCAGGTAGACAACGACATCATACCTGCAAGGCAGAACACTAATATTTCAGGGCAGAATTTGGGCAGCGTTATGAAGATACGACAGAGTTGTAATATTTCAGAGCAGGATTCGGGAAATGTTATAAAGGCAGGACAGAGTACTATTTCAGGCCAGAATTTTTGCGGTATAATGAAGGCACAACAGAGTATTTTTTCAGGGCAGAATTCGGGCGATATTATGAAGATCAGGCCAGAAATATTTAATATGAACAAAACATGCGACTTGAAGAAAGACAGAAGTGACTATCAGTGCAAACAACTGCAAACTGCCTTGAATATAAACGCTTTACAAAAAGCTAAATTACCAGTGAAACATTTGGTGGAAAGAGCAGAGAGTACACGAAGGCTTACTGATCTTCCTTCTTCTTTGTCCAGGCACGCACGCGCAATGCTAAGTCAGCAATATAGAGAGCATAACGAACCAATCATTAATAAACTGCAATATGCTCCTGATCACAGATTCAATCATTGTCCAAGAGGATCTCCGCACCGCCCATTCTGGCAAAATCTTGCGCCAGTAGAAGAGACTAAAGATGGGCGTTCTAGTACCGGAGTATTTCGTATGAAATCGGCGGATATTGCTGCACTTTACAGCACACTAAATGTTCCTGCAAGTAAAACCAATATTCGGAAAAATGACACAGCTGAAAGGTCACAGAACAGCAAAAAAATAACAGACAACAAACTTGATCATCCCGTATTATTAGACACTAACTCGAATCAGTTGGAGGTTAAATGTCATAACCGAATATCCTTGGAACAGTTAAACGTCTCACTTCCTTCCGGCGGAAGTAAGCAAAGAAATCAAGGAGAAACACCAAGACCATATTTTCAACAAACTAGCGCGAAAGCTGTGTCCGATTATGAAAACCAGAAGAATAGTTCTCAAAATCGGAATCAGCCTTTACAGATTGATGAAGAGGAATTTTGTTTAGCAGACGTTTTTCTGGCAAATTTGCAAAAGTCTTGTCCTAACTCTGACAGCCATGTATCTCCGGCTCCAACAGTTAAAGACTACTCCAACAAAAATACACCAATCTTATGTACAAGAGAGAGAAGTGAGCAAACAGACACATTTATAATGAATACCGGAATTCAGCAATGTGAAACGTTTAACTATTCTGATGAAACGCAGTCCCCGCATTCCAAAGTCGCTATTAACCCAATGAGCGAAGAAAATTTTCCGAACGCCGAGGTTGCTGTCAACCCTTTGGGTGAAACAAAGGTGCTGAACTCCAGAGTGGCTGCTATGAAATACAAACGGCAGTCCTTGCCCTTTTTCACTTTATCCAAGAAATACACATCAGGAGTTGCTAACAGGCGTCTGACCCAGCAACATATTCATGATCATGTGACAGGACATACTTTTTACACTCCAGTTAAAAGTGACATGCGTGATGGAAGTGCAGACAAACCTATCCTACATGAGTCGTTTGGTAAAACCAAAGACATCTATGCAAGTAATCAAATCACGCCGATCTTGAACAAAATACCAGAAGTAATATTTCCGCTTGAAAAATGTTCATCTAAGCCAAAATCATTAACTACTTTTCCACAAGACGTCTTTACCACCTCGAATGCTTTACAAAAAACAGGAGTCAAGAGACAATGTGCTACTAGAAAAATAGAAAATGCATTGTCTTGGCAGTTTTCAGGTAAACCAGTGCCTTGGAAAGCAAACGCAGAATCTTGGAACTCGAACTGTGAGAAAACACCAGATATTCGACGGTCTGGCAGAAATTTAGAACGTAGAGCCACCCCTTTCAGTAATCTACAGTTTCAGAGCACATACCCTACAGATGTCAAGATCGCAGTAAATGCAGAAGGAGGCACTCGATCGGCAAACTTTAAGGTCCCTAAAATCAGTATAGAGAATAAAACAACCAAAGAAACATGTATGCCAGTTCTTAAGTCAGTGGACACAGCAGAACAGCCGGAAGTACTGGCTCGCAAACACACAATGTACAATGTCCAGAGGAACGAGCCCATAGGCCTGTCAGGAAGACAAATCTTGTCCTATAAACAACCATCTATCGAGACTTTGTACTCGGGATCGAGGTATATACACAGGTGCCTTCCACATGCACATTTGAGGGATGAAATTAAGCGCTGTTTGAGTGATACCAACAAAAATAGTTTTCATCACTCTTTGGCTTCACCGAAGACTGTAATGTTCCCTGAGAATGAAGCTTCTTGTGGTGGTACGAGCAGAACGGATCGAGAAAGATCAGAGAAACCGTCAGTGTATGATAAGATTCAAGACTTGGAAAACGCTGCAGAATACTCTGGGCACAAAGGAAGTTATGTTACTGGAACTGACGGTGACAGGAAAAAAAACTATAACGTTACTAAGTTCCAGGTGAAAGACATAAACTTTGATGGCTACAGTAAAATATGCAGCAGTGGTAATGATCATGAGTGCGTTAATGACGTTGACAATCCGGGCAGTTTAAGCCAACATCGCTCAACCTTAGATATGTGTCAAGATGCAGCAAATGCCAAACGCGAGCTTGTTGTCGGTGCTGAGGATAGCTCTTCTGTAAGTATGTTGACCCATTATCAACAATCAAAGCCACAGGTCGCCAAACATCCGACGTTAGAGGCCTCAACAATGACTAAACTAGCAGACGACACATACTTCACGGAACAAACCTCAACGTCAGAAGAATCTGTTACGGTAAGGTTTTTACTCCGCTCTTAAATCATCTTCTGATGGAGTTAACTCCTATTCTTCTTCTTCTTCTTCTTCTTCCGTCCTTAGCCAACGACCGGCAAAGCAGTCAGTGGCCATTACGCCTAGTGGCGTCTTAAGGGCAACAGCGAATAGATTTTCTTTGCCGTTGTTCCCATCACGCCTAATGGCGTCTTTAGGGCAACGACAAATCAATCCGTCTGTCGTTGTTTCCGTAATCAAAGTGACTGGCAAACGGGTGATCAGCCCGTTGGGTAACTCCTATTCGAGTGGCCATTTTGTTCCCCTGAAATTTACGAGAGTGAGGCCAGCTACTTCCATTGACGGGTTGTATTAGTCTAAGTTACGTAACATGCATTTAACTTATTTCTCATGCTCTTTCTCTTTTGTTTTACAATTCTTTGTCTCCGACGAAGGCCTTGCGGCAGTATAGTAGAGAATTTTCTTTGTCCTCTATTCTAGTTCACCTGTATGTTACTAAGGCCCGAACGGGCAGCAAAGAATAATAACACTGTACCCTACAAGGCATGTGGTGAAATAGCGACTAATGAGGGTTGGGCATGGGGCTGGTTACCTCATCCTGTAATAAATGTTTACCACAATAACTTGAACAAACTTCATGGATAAGTCAAATCTAGAATATAAGTCAATTCACCCGTCCAAGACAGAAGAAGGTAGAGCTGATGGCACGTGGCATGAAGACTTGCATGTGCTTGTTCAAGACCTGTGCTCCTTGGGGATCTAAAGGGTATTGACTGACTGATTGATTGACTGACTGATTGATTGACTGACTGATTGATTCATTCTAGTTAAACGCATTACCTTTTTTTTCGTTTAACCGCGCCGTCCTGATGAAGGACTGTGTTAAGAAAACATTTCTTAAAAAGTCACAGAAAAGCTGAACGAACGAACTTTATTTTCAAAGGTTTAAGAATTGGGCACGCAGGCCCGTCTGTTATTCTGCACTTACTCTCTCTCTCTCATCATGCATAATGTATCCTTTCATCCTCACATTTAATTTAAGCATGATTTAGGTTTCTATCATTATAAAAGTAATATAGCAGCATACATTTGCAATATCCAGTCATAATCAAATTTAAGTATGTTTTTTTACAATAATAAAAACAAAACAACAACAACAAGAGAAGGCAATGAAAAAATAAAACTAACAAACAGACAGACAGACAAACAATTCAAACCCTTCATATAGCAATTTAGACAATGATTTGAGACAGAATCAGATTAGGGTGGCGTGTTATAAGAACTCGTAAAATATTCGAACAGTCTGCTATTGGCTGACTAGGGACTCCAGTGTTTTCCAGTGTACTCGAGAGATTTTACCAGAGGTGAGCGGCTTTCAGTCCCAAAGCACATACTGCCCAAAGGACATAATGTTAGGTCCAGCTTCGTGAAGGAAATTTTCCAGTCCCTTCTTGCATTCTGTCCTTCCTCTCACTCACCGTTTATTACTGTTATTCATACATTCTCCTGCGTACTTATATTATTAGTTTAAGGGCAGTGCAACATTACAAGGTAGTATAACAACATACACTAACAGTATCTGGTCGCAATTAAGAAATAAGTATATTGACACGAAAAACTAGATCATCAGATACCCCATACAGTTTATTAGATAATAATTCTAAACATAATCAGTTAGAGCAGCATACAATCAGCACTCATAAAATATTTTTCGGGTTGTTGGGACGATTGTTTCAAAGATGAGCAGCTGAGTAAGCCTAACATTTCTTAAATAGGTCTAGCCTGAGCTTCGGTACTTGTAATTTGTTTAAGCGCTGACTACGTTATTCATTTATTTTAAAAGCTGCCACATTTTGTTGGAGCATTTTGTGACAGGATTTTGTGAACAAATTTCGCTTTGTTAAATAGGAAGCTCTTTCGTGGGAGGGGAAGGGGGGGGGGGTGTAATATTTGAAGATAATTATATAAATTTATACAATGTGTTGGTCAACAACTACGTGCACTGCGCCTTTTTGTGCTGAATACGGGACAACCATCCCAGACTGTGAAACAATAGTCTAGATGTGTTTGTATGTGAGATATGTAGAACATGTTCCTTGCCTCTTCATCCAGGAAGTATATGATTTTCGCTACGTCGTAAACTTTCAGTGCCGTTTGCTTTGTGAATGCATGTACATGAGAGTTCCAACTTTGGCGTTAGTCAACAGTGAAACCTAGAGTTCTGTGTTCTTTACGTTTTCAATTCATGATGTTCAAATGTAGAGCTGAAGTGTTGTTTTCTGCAAGTTTTGTAGTTTTTGTCTGGTTGATATTAACATACATTTCGTTTTACAAATATTTATTGGCATGCGATTCTCGTTGCTCCACTTAATAAGATTATGTGTATCGTTTTGTAAAGATAGTTGTAGTGTGATGCAACTTTTATCACTTGTATAAACAGTACAGTCATCGGAAACAGTTCACAGGATGAGTGTTTGATGTGTAAACGAAGATCATTAATGTATACTGCAAAGACAAGAGGGACGAGAATAGAACCCTGAGGAACACCTGTATTGACAACGGTTGCGTTTGATAATGAATTATTGTATGACATCACTTGTTGTCTTTTTGACAGATATGATTGAATTAACTTCACCAGCTTAAGATTTACTTTCATGGTTTCTAATTCTGTGATTAAAATAACGTGATCTATCATATCAAATGCTTTTTTAAAGTCTACAAAGATTGCCCAACATATATTATCGTTGTCTGTCATCTTTGTCAAGGCTGTGTGGCATGAATGCTTTGGTCTAAACCACGACTGACTGTCAATTCAATCAATCAGTCAATACCCTTTAGTTTCCCAGGGAGCATAGGCCTTCAACAAACACATGTCAAGTCCTCCTGTCATGTGCCATCTGCTCAAGTTCTTTCCGTGTTGTCCTCATCATTTTAACGTATGTATCTAGCGCTCTTCTCCATGTGTTTTTTTGGTCTACCTCTGCCTCTCTTTTCCCTGTGGATTCCAGAACAACGACTGCCTTGTAATGCTATCAACAGGTTTCCTCAGTGTGTGTCCTATCCATCGCCAGCGTCTTCTTAACTCTTGTTCCACTGACACTTGTCTGGTTCTTGTCATCAGTTCCACATTTGTGACTATGTCATACCATTTCAATCTTTCTATTCTACACAAGCACCCATTTATGAAAATTCCCTAGTTACCATCTATGTTGTTCTCCATGTCTCAGAGCCATACAATAGGACTGACTTGACATTTGAGTTGAAGATTCTTATTCTCGTGTTGGACTTGATTTCTCTTAATCTCCATATGTTTCTTAATGCAATGAAAGCTCTTCTTGTTTTTTTTTTTTTGTATTCTTATTATGACATCACTGTCTGTACCTCCAACTTTGTCTATATTGATGTCAAGATGTGTGTACGATTCTACATCTGTTAGTTGTGTTTCTTCAACCTTGTAATCATTTCCTGGATTTATTCTCATTATCTTTGACTTTTCCCGGTGTATTTTCAGATCTACATGTTGTGACCTGTCAATTAGCAGGTCATTGATGACTAGGTGTTGTATTGTAGTTTTGTGTAGATGCTTTCCCGGTGGTTTGGACAGCGACGATATAAGAGAAATAAGCCTATAGTTACCAAGGTTGCTATTATCAGATGAACCCGATTTGACAAGGGGGTATACTTAGTAACTCCTTGCGATACATTGATTACATACGTATGTTAGTGAATCACTAATAGCTGGTGCAGCATAGCGCAGTATTCGATTACTGATTCCATCAAGTCCCGATGAGTTATTATATTTAAGGCCAGTAAGATAGTTATAAACTTCGTTAACTATTATAAAAGGGTTGTCGGGTGGAGTTGTATTAGTACACTTGTTCTTGCAGAACGTAGATAATTTGCTTAAGTAACAAGAGGAAGAAGGAATGAGGGATTTTATATAGTTGATGTCTGCCTTAAAATAATTGCTGAAGTCTCTAAAAGTAAGTGACGTATTGGGAGTAGGTTAGTCTGGAAAATTTCGTTAGTTCAATAAAGTGTTGATTGCCTTTCATTTCTCTTTATTGTTTGTTTTGCTCTGAACTAAGTTTCTAAAGTAGTTTTTCTTTTCTCTGCGAATTAAGTATTGTACTTTGTTTCTGACTGTCCGATTTGTAATGATGTCCTTATTATTGTGCTCCCGATCCCTCTGCCTCATAGCGTCAAGAACTTCTTGTGTGATACGTGGAGATTTTATTTGTCTTTTCACGCGAATTTCTTTAGTGGGCGCATATTTATTAAAAATACTATAAATAATGATAAGAAGAGTTAATGAATGAGGTCACAATTGAAGATAAGATGTTTTGGACACGTAAAGAGACACCACTTTAAAAACCATAGCAGAGGGAAAAGCTAAAGGCAAATGACCAAGAGGAAGACAATGAAATAAGTGAAGGAAGAAAGTGAAATAAGTGAGGGAAGACAGTAAAATAAGTGAGGGAAGACAACATCAAGAGATGAGCAGGACAGAGCCTATCAGATTGTGCCATCTTGGCAAGTGACATACAACGTTGGAAGTGCACTGCAGTGCATCTTCGAAAGGAGATGGTAGCTGTTCTGTACTTTCATTCGTTACTATTCAAAATGTTATGTGTGGCAATACAATTAAAAATAGAGAGTGTTTTTCTTGCTGGGAAAGGGGGGGGGGGGGAGAGAGGAGGGAGAGACCGTGTGTCACTACAAGAACAAAAGATATATACGATATATCCAATACTATAATTCCCGGCGTAAGTATGTCGGTCGGTCGGTCACATCATGCACACCGTCATTTGCGCACTTTTCTGTTTTAGAGAGAGTACATTAACTTTTAACCACAGCTAAGGGGTGCAACTGTGGTTGAAAGTTAGACAATAATTGTATTGTTTCCCTTACATGTACTCTCCAGAAAATAGAAAAGTGCGCAAATGACGGTGTGCATGAATAGTTTGATTAGAGAAAGAAGCCAAGAACACAATTGATAAACAGTACATGAACTGGAGATAGAAAGGTGTGGAGATGTAGATTAAATCAACAGACAATGAAGATACTCTTCTGTCCAGTTTCATTCGGGAAACGGATTTAACTCATCATTTTCTTAAAAATAACCTTAACCATACAAATTTCTTATTTGCAGAGCAGTTAGCGAAACTTGGTAGCGTCACGTTTTCAGCCTACCCAGCTGTAAATAGGTACCTGACTCTGCTCCTGAGTTAGGGAGGCCATGAGAAAGGGAACTGGGAACCCCCTCTCATAAAGCAAGACCAAATAAAGTAAAGCCTCCAATACGTCACTCCCCTACGCCAGCCTCTGCTACGGGACTACCTTTACACCCCCCAAACTACAGCCTCAAATTAGTCGTCGTCATGGTGACATGCCTGAGGGAACAGTCATCCTATTCTTTCTACTCTCCCCCCAGAGGCCCGGGGGAAACTACATGGGCCACCTTTGGAAATGTTAAAACTGTTATTGTTCTGTGCGAACGCCAAAAAATATAATAAAATAGTTTATACGAAGCTAGATAAAACAGCAGTAAATTAACTATATGACAGTACGCCATGAATTCTTATCTATCGCACTTCAGATATAGTTGTAGTTTATATCTCGTTACATTTCAGAGTATCAATTCTCCCCAAGTGTTCATTCATAAATGTGACGCAGTATCTCTATGGTGCTTTGGTAAAGGATTAGCGTCACTTATGTTGTCCTTGATACTGTTTGGCTCTTCTTCCTTCACTTCTGCCTTTTCATTAATTTGTTCTTCAGCCTTCATTAATTCTTCTTCATCTTTCTTCATATTTTTATTCAGCCTTTTTGGTTTTCTCATGTATGCATGAAAAGATGACGATGATATATCTCTGGTAACAACGAGTTTATTATTTGAACCTATTTTTGAAACTGTGGAGTCACGATCCAGTCTACCCAGCTGTACATGGGTACATGACTCTGCTCGTGAGTTACGGAAGATCAAAGGCAACGATGAAGGGTAGGGATCACCCCATCTTATAAAGCTGGATCTAGTATAATGAAGTCTCTAACACTTCACTCCCTGTGACAGTAACTGCTATGGGACTACTGTCGTAGATTTCCGATAGGAGAATTAAGACTAGGTTTGGTCCCTTCTGAATAGGTTTGAATAGGTGATAGACTCAGTGAGAGTTAGTGAAAGGTAATAGAATTTCCACACACGTGAGATGATAGATTTTGATATAGTGGCTGTCTCTGAAAGCGAAAAGAATTCTTCTCTCTCACCTATCTTCTACAACAGTTGTTACAGCGTCAGACAGACTACACCAATATACATATTACGTATATTTCTATCACTCACAGGCACGCACATACACGTGACGACAGGTAAACACACAGACGTGGGAAAACTATAACAATGATATATATATTATCTAGAACGAGCTGACCAAACACGATTATTTAGTTCAAGAGCGATTTTAATATCAGGAAAAATCGGCTCACAACATCAAAGAAAGTACATCAAGGAAAATACATATACACATAGTCATAAAAAATCAAGGAAATGTTGCAAGGATGATAGCCCCGTTATAGTGTTAACTCTAGGTTTAGCCCGGCCCCGTTAAGAGAACAGATGATGGCGCCAGAGTCACAGATACATAGGGTTTGAGTCTAAGAGTTTTTCTTTGTTTTATCTCGTAATTATATGCACAGAGTTTGAAAAAAATCTGATTTAACCTAAGACAAAAACACAAGAACTCTAGCCTTAGCAACAAATTATGCAGATTGGGGAAAAAAAAATGAGGACAGCAACAGGGTGTCAAAGATAAAATAGTGAAAAATATCACTCAAACCAGCGTACACTCATTCATTCCGCCATGGCTTTTCACACTTGTACTCACGACTTTGCTTGCTGCCTCTTGGAACACATTGATTTTTAGATTTTCACACAGACTCAAAAAATGCAGTCTTCTGCCAAGAAGTCCCCAGTTCCAAAAGACGTATTTAACTTGGAGTCTCCGGGAACGACTACTTGGGTATGCAAATTTGTTCAAATGTCTGATTAAGTCACCTAACAATTATTCCAGGCGCGGGAGTTAGCAGAGCACAGTGTCAATAGCGTAGGTTTCTAAAAAAAATGATGAATGTCAGGTCGGTGCCTTCCCTCAGTATAGGATTCACTTTAGTCACACCACAGATTTGTCCACAAGATATAATCTAGTCGGGAAATGATTGTTAATATTCACGCCACCAGGCAGCAAATTATATAGAGTTTCTAGAAGAAATTAAGTGCTGGCTCCAAGGTCCAGTATTTATCATTACAGTCTTTGACAACCCGTTATAGGGATATTAGTATTTCTGTCTAACTTGCACCGTCAGATCAGTGTTACTTGAGAAAACCCACGTGGTTCAAAATAAGGACTGTCTATTTCTTCACAAGTATGGAAACTACTACTAGGTGCTGGTAAAGTTAGGGTCACCCCAAAACTTTCACTGTGTGGAGGAAAAATAACACATATAATATAATAAACAGAATCTGTACTGGTTAAATCTTACATTTAAACTTGCAAGCAGAGAGCTTTGCTTATCATTTAAACTTCCCGTGACGTAAGTTATATTTAAAAATCAGCAATCCTCATAAATTAAGAACACGTGCGTATTCCGTCACCATTCATGAGGCTGGATTCTAAAGTTTATACGTTAGTTTAGAAAAAAATACACTCGACTGAGTATTAGCAGTTAAATTAAATTTATAAATAGCTACAATTGCCGTTATAAGCTAGAAATTTTAATTTTATTCTGCTTTCCACTGAATGCTTCCCTAGAAAATATAATAGCCTACCACTTTATTTCTCTTCTGCGCTAAAGAAATAGATTAAAATGAATTAAGCGATTTAACACTTTAACACTCACAAAATCTATATATCTATCATATTAATTACCTCAACCACAGAATTACAGGTAGTCGCACAACTTAAGAATAAAAATGCTGAAAATATTTCTGGAAGTCTAGAAGTTCGACAAATTGCCGAAACAAACTGAGATCTTCGCTAACAGCTATTCTGTTTTCGAGCGACCTATCTACTGTGAAGTCTATGAGCGAGAATGAAATTAAAGTTTCAAACTTGGCCAATATCTTAAAATCAGACAAAGGGCCCAAACTTACTTCGCCAAGCGAAATTATCTCCCCTACTCCCAACATTTACGTCCGCTTAACGCGTGTCGTAACTGTCACCTACTGACCACGATGTACGCGTGTCAGTTTCAAATCCCAGACAGCCTGACTCCATTGTAGGGCAGTTTTCACACTACAGCTGACCATGGCCCAAGTGAGCGCCGTGTCAGTTTGGGATTTTCCAGCCAAATGTCTGGATACTGACCGGTGCAGATGTAAAGTATCACACCTCACCGGGACTAATGCCGAGAAGAAGCTCGCGCGCTCGGTGAGAATGTAGACGATTTGCTACGTCCTATGTTCAGCGAACCGACTTATCACGCCTTCTGACGCCCTGCAGCCCTGACATCTACGTAATATCGTCCTAGCGCGATTCTCAGTTTAAGAGAAAGGAAAACAGGTAAAGTTTGCGAATTATATGAAAATAATATTCGCAAAACGAATGGGTGAAAAAAATACAGGAAAAAATGAAATACAGAGATAATAAAAGAGAGAATTTTCGGGTGAAAGAATAGGAAGAAGTTGTAGGAAATTAAATGAATATAAACCCTACGTGACAGAGCCTCCCCCCTTTAAGATATGGAAGCACTCCATGTCTACGTTATGGAGTTTAATTTCCTATAACCGTAGCTTCGGGGTGTCTGTCTTCTTCCCTCTCCATCTCCCCCCTCTATCTCTGTCCAATTCCTACTCAAGTCCACTCCTCAAAGTTTCCTTCCCCCGGAATGTCTCCCATGCGCGCTTGAAAGAGCGTCGCCGCTTCTGACATTTTTGAAAGATTTCCTGTGATAGCGGTGGAATATCCCTGCCACTATCGTCATCTTCGTCAGTTTTGGCGATCATCAGGAGATGGTCGGAGGTTGGCACTGGTTTTTCCAAGTATCTCTTTAAGAGATTTAAATGGAAAACCTTCTCCTTTCCTTCAATAGAGATCTGGTAGTTAGCCTTAGAAATCTTTTTCAGGACGGTAAACGGCCCTTGCCATCCGATCTTCAGTTGGTTGTTCTCGGTAGGGAGCAACACCAAAACTTTCTCTCCTGCTTCCAGTTCTCTCTCTTCCGCGACTTTCCTGTATCGGTTAGCGTGCTTTGTGCGAGCTCGCTTAAAGTTAGTCGTTGCTAGGTCCCACCCTAGTTTCAACCTTTCCTTTAAAACCGACACATATTTACTTGCTGAGACGACTGTCTCATCCGCCTTCTCGTCTGTCAGAGACTGAAGTAAGGCTTCAAGCGGGCCCTTAATGGGTCTGCCAAATAAGAGTGTAGCTGGCGGAAATCCTGTGGAAGTATGAGGAGATTCTCTGTAGCCAAATAATGCTGCAGGAATACAGAGATCCCAATCTTCAGGTTTCACTTGTGCCAGCTTACTTAGCATCATGGTGAGGTTTCCATTAGCACGTTCCACGAGCCCATTTCCGGCCGGAGTATATGGCTTAGTGTGGATGTGCTGGGTCCTCAAGATCTTAACGATCTCATCCATCAACAGGTTTCGGTATGGAGATCCATTATCCGTCAACACTTGCTGAGGGAATCCCAACCGAGTGAAAATCTGCACGAGGGCTTCTGCGACATGCTTGGCATCTGCGCATGTTAGCGGGATAGCTTCTGCCCATAAAGTGCATGTATCGACTAAGGTCAGGATAAACCTGTTCCTTCTTTTAGTCCTTTCGAAAGGCCCTAAAATGTCGATCACAACCCGTTCGAATGGTGTTCCCATTATTGGCATTTCACCCATGTGGACTGGGGGGGGTCCGTTGCTTGGGTGGTACACGTTGGCACTGGGCACAGGATTTGATATATCTGATAATATCAGTATTCACTCCTGGCCACCAATAATGAGTGGTTATACGTTGGTTTGTGGCGTTCTGTCCCATATGTCCGCTAAAGGGAAGAGAGTGCCCCATTTCTAGGATTTGGCTTCTGTACTGTTTCGGTACTAGGAGCTGGTTGTAACCTTGGTCAGGCTTGCCCGTTCTCCGATAAAGTACGCCATCCTCAGAAAAAATGTCCCCGTGCTGTTTGGGTTCCTTCGCCATGGGCAGTTTCCTAAAGCAGGGTGCCAAAGTAGGATCCTTTTGTTGCGCTTCTTTAAGTTCCATAGGTAACAAATTAGGCGCAGGCTCCCGTTCCTTCTTGGTTTGCCCTCTTGTAGTTACTGCTGCCACAATCGGCTCTTCCGGTTTCCCAATACACACGTATCTCCCGCCGAGTATGACTGGGTAGATGGGATCATCCATAACAGCTGCTTTGATCATGCCTCTGACAAAATCAGAGTGTATCTCCACCAATGCGATGGGAAGCGCTGTAGGTGCATCACTCTTACGAACTCCACAAAGTTTGACGGTCTCTCCTGTCTCTTGACCGGGTTTAACCAGGTTTCTGGCAACAATGCAATCGTAAGAAAGCCCCGTGTCAAATAAGCAAGAAGTTTGAGAACCGTTCAAAGTAACAATACCTCGCGTTGAGGGTCTATCCCCAAGAGGTTGGGAATCACTGTCAATAATTCCGCCTTGCGAGACTGTTAATAAGCATCCGATGCGTTTAGGCTCGGTGTGCTCGGTCTGATCATATGTCCCGTGCTCGGGGGTTCTCCCTTTGCCACCTTGTCCTTTCTGGCTACGCTGCCATGTAGGGCGGTCGGGTTGATCAGACTGTTTGGGGTGGTTGGGGTACTTGTTCTTGTAGAACTTGGATTTTTCAGGAGGGGGGTTTTGAGGTCCAGTTTCTCTGTGGTTGTTTTGGTTAGAAGCCTGAGCAGATTGCTCTAGGTTATGTTTTCGAAAATGCTCCTCTGTCGGTTTCCGCTTTGTGGCCGGTAGTTCAGCCAGCGCATTGTGATAACGCTCAGACTTTTCCAAAATGTCTTCAAGTTTTTCTGCCCCCTGCTCAGCGAGAAATCTCCGGGTATCAGCAGACAAAGTGTTCTTTATTTGTTCAGTTAGAACAAGTTCCTCAAGACCTTCATAGGTAGAGGGGAGCTGCGAAAGCTCAAGGCACTTTGTTAGATATCCCTTAAGACGAGATGAGAACTGGTGAAAAGTTTCAGAATTCTCTTTCCGGCTGTTGCGAAACAGTTGCAAAAACTTGCGAGCGTTCATTTCAAAGCGCTCCAGTAACGCTTTCTTCAACACATCGTAGTCGTCTTGTTGGCTACTTTCCAGCTTAGAATAAACATCATAAGCAGAACCTTTTAGGGCCAGGGAAAGTTTCATATTCCAACGCGACCTCTCTAACCCGTACAGAGTTGCAATTTTCTCAAATTTTTCTAACCATGTGTCAATCTTCTCATTTGGACAAGGAAAAGATTCAAGAGTGAAAGACATAGCATTTAGTTGAAGGGATTGAGTGTTAGCAGGGTCAGTTAAGGAAGAATGAGGAGAAGACTCTCCATTGCTGGAGGTAGAGGCAGCACCACGACTTTGGAACTCAAGAGTTTTAAGAAGCCAACTCGTGTTGTCCTCTCCTTCTCTTCTTTCCTCATGCTGTCTCTTCTCTTCTCTTTTTCCTCATGCTGCATCCTGCGAATTTCCATTTCCTCCTCAATCTTCTTCTGCTGTAATAGCCGGACTTCTGCTTCTTTCCGGCTAGCATCTACTGCTTTCCTCTCCGCATCATATCTCTCAAGTTCGTCCCTGACAAAAGCTTTCGCTTCCTCTCCTTCCAGTCCCTCCTCTCTCGCTTCGTCCCTGAGGAGTTGTCTAAGTTTTGCCCTCTCGGCCATATTATGTCAGTGACTGAGACTAGTGGAGAAAGAAAATAGGAAAAAGGATACACTGACTTTTACCACTTACGAGAAAAAAAAAAAAAAATTCAAAAGATGATATCCTTAACCCTGGGATACCTCCTCCAAAGTAAAATCTAACTATCGCTGCTATTATCGGCAATAAAGCACTTAATGCAAAACACGACTACGCCAACTAAATGGTAGTTAAGATTACTTCTGAAAAATAAGTTGCTACAGTGGAAAAGCAAAAGAATATTGCAAAAATTAAAGAGAAAAATAATCCCTTAATTTTTAAAAATCCACTATAAGTTCGCCCCTGAAGTCAGATCGGGTAAGGGAGGGAATTAATCTGGACAAAAAGTCCGAAACACACTCCTTAACTTAGTTTCAAACGCCGTTTCTGCCTCAGTACCCAGTGAATGTTAATACACTCACCACTTTACCAGCATTTAGTATTACAATCAGCAGTTAACATATATC
This sequence comes from Oreohelix idahoensis, assembly GCA_024509875.1. Lineage (NCBI taxonomy): Eukaryota > Metazoa > Mollusca > Gastropoda > Stylommatophora > Oreohelicidae > Oreohelix > Oreohelix idahoensis. The sequence goes on from JAMPIV010021094.1 coordinate 123,882, forward strand.
CCGACAAAATCAACCTGTAAACCAAAATGTATATTATTCAAAGATGCTGTGGAAAAAAAAACTTATTAGTTTGTGTGGTCCAGCACGCCCGTAAACAGATCGCTAGTCTAGGGGGTAATTATTTTTAAAGATATAAACAACTCACAAGACATCAACACACTCTTACTCTATATCAGAATACAGAATCTTAAGTACATACAAAATCCAGATAGACGAGTCCACGTTTGTCGTACTCGTCTTCCTATTCTAAGTTCAAAGACCGGAAACAAATTTGTCGTACTCGTCTTCCTATTCTAAGTTCAAAAAACCGGAAACGAGTACTCATTTGTCGTAGATTTCCGATAGGAGAATTAAGACTAGGTTTGGTCCCTTCTGAATAGGTTTGAATAGGTGATAGACTCAGTGAGAGTTAGTGAAAGGTAATAGAATTTCCACACACGTGAGATGATAGATTTTTGATATAGTGGCTGTCTCTGAAAGCGAAAAGAATTCTTCTCTCTCTCACCTATCTTCTACAACAGTTGTTACAGCGTCAGACAGACTACACCAATATACATATTACGTATATTTCTATCACTCACAGGCACGCACATACACGTGACGACAGGTAAACACACAGACGTGGGAAAACTATAACAATGATATATATATTATCTAGAACGAGCTGACCAAACACGATTATTTTAGTTCAAGAGCGATTTTAATATCAGGAAAAATCGGCTCACAACATCAAAGAAAGTACATCAAGGAAAATACATATACACATAGTCATAAAAAATCAAGTAAATGTTGCAAGGATGATAGCCCCGTTATAGTGTTAACTCTAGGTTTAGCCCGGCCCCGTTAAGAGAACAGATGATGGCGCCCGAGTCACAGATACATAGGGTTTGAGTCTAAGAGTTTTTCTTTGTTTTATCTCGTAATTATATGCACAGAGTTTTGAAAAAAATCTGATTTTAACCTAAGACCAAAAACACCAAGAACTCTAGCCTGAGCAACAAATTATGCAGATTGGGAAAAAAAAAATTTAGGGACAGCAACAGGGTGTCAAAGATATAATAGTGAAAATATCACTCAGACCAGCGTACACTCATTCATTCCGCCATGGCTTCTCATACTTGTACTCACGACTTTGCTTGCTGCCTCTGGAACACATTGATTTTTAGATTTTCACACAGACTCAAAAAATGCAGTCTTCTGCCAAGAAGTCCCCAGTTCCAAAAGACGTATTTAACTTGGAGCCTCCGGGAACGACTACTTGGGTATGCAAATTTGTTCAAATGTCTGATTAAGTCACCTAACAATTATTCCAGGCGCGGGAGTTAGCAGAGCACAGTGTCAATAGCGTAGGTTTCTAAAAAATGATGAATGTCAGGTCGGTGCCTTCCCTCAGTATAGGATTCACTTTAGTCACACCACAGATTTGTCCACAGATATAATCTAGTCGGGAAATGATTGTTAATATTCACGCCACCAGGCAGCAAATTATATAGAGTTTCTAGAAGAAATTAAGTGCTGGCTCCAAGGTCCAGTATTTATCATTACAGTCTTTGAAAACCCGTTATAGGGATATTAGTATTTCTGTCTAACTTGCACCGTCAGATCAGTGTTTACTTGAGAAAACCCACGTGGTTCAAAATAAGGACTGTCTATTTCTTCACAAGTATGGAAACTACTACTAGGTGCTGGTAAAGTTAGGGTCACCCCAAAACTTTCACTGTGTGGAGGAAAAAATAACACATATAATATAATAAACAGAATCTGTACTGGTTAAAACTTACATTTAAACTTGCAAGCAGAGAGCTTTGCTTATCATTTAAACTTCCCGTGACGTAAGTTATATTTAAAAATCAGCAATCCTCATAAATTAAGAACACGTGCGTATTCCGTCACCATTCATGAGGCTGGATTCTAAAGTTTATACGTTAGTTTAGAAAAAAATACACTCGACTGAGTATTAGCAGTTAAATTAAATTTATAAATAGCTACAATTGCCGTTATAAGCTAGAAATTTTAATTTTATTCTGCTTTCCACTGAATGCTTCCCTAGAAAATATAATAGCCTACCACTTTATTTCTCTTCTGCGCTAAAGAAATAGATTAAAATGAATTAAGCGATTTAACACTTTAACACTCACAAAATCTATATATCTATCATATTAATTACCTCAACCACAGAATTACAGGTAGTCGCACAACGTAAGAATAAAAATGCTGAAAATATTTCTGGAAGTCTAGAAGTTCGACAAATTGCCGAAACAAACTGAGATCTTCGCTAACAGCTATTCTGTTTTCGAGCGACCTATCTACTGTGAAGTCTATGAGCGAGAATGAAATTAAAGTTTCAAACTTGGCCAATATCTTAAAATCAGACAAAGGGCCCAAACTTATTTCGCCAAGCGAAATTATCTCCCCTACTCCCAACATTTACGTCCGCTTAACGCGTGTCGTAACTGTCACCTACTGACAACGATGTACGCGTGTCAGTTTCAAATCCCAGACAGCCTGACTCCATTTCAGGGCAGTTTTCACACTACAGCCGACCATGGCCCAAGTGAGCGCCGTGTCAGTTTGGGATTTTCCAGACAAATGTCTGGATACTGACCGGTGCAGATGTAAAGTATCACACCTCACCGGGACTAATGCCGAGAAGAAGCTCGCGCGCTCGGTGAGAATGTAGACGATTTGCTACGTCCTGTGTTCAGCGAACCGACTTATCACGCCTTCTGACGCCCTGCAGCCCTGACATCTACGTAATATCGTCCTAGCGCGATTCTCAGTTTAAGAGAAAGGAAAACAGGTAAAGTTTGCGAATTATATGAAAATAATATTCGCAAAACGAATGGGTGAAAAAAATACAGGAAAAAATGAAATACAGAGATAATAAAAGAGAGAATTTTCGGGTGAAAGAATAGGAAGAAGTTGTAGGAAATTAAATGAATATAAACCCTACGTGACAACTACGTTTACCTTTTTATTTCTATGGTTACTGTGATCAAATAACACGCGACCAGTAAGACAACCAAAAAGGTACAGATCAGGTGTGGCGAACCTTTGGAACGCGTGCCAAGGTGGCATGCACACACACACAAAAAATAAAAATAATAATAATTTGGCACGCATTAAATTTATCAGTGTCATATCCCAGATCATGAATGTAGATTTATCAATGCCATATTCAAGCCACCAGTGTCATGTCCCAGGTCATCAGTGAAGATTTACCAGTGTCATATCCTAGATCATCGAAGTAGATTTATCATTATATTCCAGATCCTCAATGTAGATTTATCAGTGTCATGTCCAGATCACCAATGTAGATTAATCATTTTTATATCCCAGATCATCAATATAGATAGTATCCGTGTTTATGACAATATAAGCTTCACATACCACTGTTTTCCCTCATGTTATTCCCTCTCATGTACGACAATGGAATCACGGCTACGACTAACCCGTGCCAGGAATTCTGTCCGAAAGCACTTTATGCATTTTTGAAGCGGTAGTCTTTGTAACATGTTTTACATGATGATGTTGCTGGCTTCCTTCACAAATATCCTTCGTCGGCTTTTACAACACGCTTAGTAAGGCTCATTGATCCTACCTTTCTTTGCTCCCCATTATCTGTCCTCAGAATAAGTAGAATAGACTTTTCGCTAATGTTTACATCAGAATAGTTCATAGTTCTTCTTTATTTTTAATTGTTAAAATACTCCTCCATTCATGAGATCGATATACCTGAGCGTAAGTTGATGTATTTAAGAGGTTTATAAGCGAAGGTGATAAATATGATTGACAGCTCATTGCGTGATGAAGCGCCCATGACAAAAAAACAAAATTTTCGCGACATCAAAATCGCCCGCGTGTAATTCGTTCATTAAATTGTCCATCCATCCGTTTATTTATCTCTATTATTAATTTATTTTCAAAGATTCTCAGATTTTGCATTCAGTTTACTTTATTGAAGAATTACCTCGCAACGTACCTCATTTATTATTTATAAGCTCATAGACTTTTTAAAAATATTTTTGTTTCGTTGTACACTTTGGCATACACTGGGATCAGTGGACTTTCAGCATACAAGCGACATGTGTGAGTGAAAGAGAAACTTTTCTGCTAAACGGACCACTCTGTGTTATTAAATAATGAAGGAATCCCGAGTCAATAAATAAATAAGTAAATAAATGTACATATAGGTAATTACTAGCCACTCGTTCGACAGAAAGGAGGACAGCAGACATTGGAAAACAAATATGGAAGTTGTGACGAAACGTCTGTACGTGTTCTTTTGGTGGCTCTCTCACACCTTTAGCCATTACGGCAGTATAATTTCTTCTTAATTTTCTCTCCAACCGCTCATATTTGGCAATTTTTATGCCCTTTCATTTATTATTTTACTCTCTGTACTGGATCTAGTAGGGTGAAATCTCTAACACTCCACTCCCCTACGGAAGTATTTGCTATGGGACTGTCTTTATCTTGTTTACCACTCCTCAGACGCATTTACTTTCCGCCGAGTGAACTGGAATATTATCGTAACAATACCCAGTGTCACATATAGAAATAGTGGAGCCGTCTCCGTTCACTGTTCCCCCCCCCCCCCCCCCCCCCAATCTAGTTTTTTTTTTGTTTGGTGCTACATAAACGAAGGATTCACTAGTGCAATTAACACGTGAGCCGTTTGGCAATTAAGCACGGTGGAACAGAGAGAGAGCGGAGCATGGCGTAATAGATTCTTTGATCAGGGGCGATGTTAAGTCTGAGACGGACCTTGGATTGCAAAACTTTAGGGGAATTGATTGCGTAGCTGATATTCGGCAAGGCGGAGATGATGAAAGTCAAGCCAGAGAGGTTGTCGGCGGCAGAGGTGGTAAAATTACCTTTGATTCAAGAATCGAACGTCAAATTAGCTCGGGTCTGGCAGTAGGTGTGACTTTCGCATTAAAGAGCGATAGGACGGAATTTACGGATATATACCATGTCTCTCCGATAGCCATAATCAGTTGCTCAGAAATCTATCTGAAATTCACTAGCTCGATATTTTAGATTTCTCGTACAGAGTGAAAATTATTAGATTTCCGTGGAGTGTTTCATTTTTCTGATTGCGGTAATTTATATACTAGCCTTTAAGTGATTTAGTGTGTTTAAAGTTTTCAGTATATTTCACTGAGATTTTCTGTGCTAATTAAATAACTTATAGCTAAATCTTTTTCAGCCGTAAAGTAAATTTAATTACTCGCTATTTCCCAGTAAGAGATGTTTCAAATTGACAAGTACATACATTAAATAACTGTCAACTGACGGTATATATTATTTACTTCTATCCATTTTATGTAATTTTTTTAAATGACTAGTGTTCATAGCACGCGTTAAAAACGATAGGATAAGCTAGACACGTGTGTTTAAATCTAATTTATAACGGAGTGGTGAAGAGGTCCTATTTTAACACGTGTTAGATATTCATTCATTTCATTCATAACCCTCCACTCCCAAAGGAGCATTGGCCTTCAACAAACACATGCCAAGTCCTCCTGTCACATGCCATCATCTCAAATTCTTTCCACGTTCGCCTCATCATTTTCACCTCTGTTTCCAGCTCTCTTCTCCATGTGCTTCTTGGTCTACTTCTGCCTCTCTTGCACTGGGGGTTCCAGAACAAGGACTGTCTTGTAATGCTATCAACAGGTTTCCTCAGTGTGTGTCCTATCCATCGCCATCGTCTTCTTCTCATCTCTTGTTCCACTGGCACTTGTCTAGTTCTTGTCATCAGTTCCACGTTGGTAACCTTGTCATACCATTTTAATCCCTCTATTCTACGCAAGCACCCATTTATGAAAGTCTGTAGCTTTTTGGTAGTTGTCTTTGTTGTTCTCCATGTCTCAGAGCCATACAATAGGACTGACTTCACATTTGAGATGAAGATTCTCATTTTTCATTTGTGTAACTTAACCTAGCGTCTAGCCACCTGAGGCTAAACAACATAGGATATATATATATGTTCTATTCATCCTACGTCGGCGATCACCACGCATGAACCTTACTCCAACCAACTGAAGGCATAGATAACTTATTGTATCCAGGATAATTAAATCACCGACTCTAGCGACTCCCGTGAAATTTGCAGTCAGCAACTACGGCGAGTCTGGGGCTGGATTTGGCAAAACTTAAATTTGACACTAAATAGTCTTATTACTTATTAGTGTATTTCCTTGGAATGCCTGCGACAACTACTGGGGTAAGCAAATCTGAAAGTGGCCACTGAATGGGTGTGAATTGAATGAACGGAGAAAGAAACTTATGTCTTTTGTTAACATCATATACTTATGTGGCTTCTTCTTTCTTTTTTTATCTCACTAATCTGAGTAGTCACAGGATAGATTACATTAGGAACCTATTCTTTTCCCATACTGACTATTTCATAACTTATTGTTAACTTTTGATCTTTTGGATTAATTAACCTCTGTTGGGACCGTCTTTTATATTCCTTTACCAAAGGGGGAGAACCTATTTGGTTAATTTCTTCTTTTGCAATTTTGTCTGTAAACCATGATCTAGTGATGTATATGCTTATTGTTGTGATCTTCTATTGATAATAAACTTTATTAAACCTTTAGTTATCGTGTCGGTCAACTCCTATCCATTATATGTTATTCATAGTTTGTTTTCACGTTCGTGCGTATTTGTCATAGAATTGTGTGCATGTGAGTGTAGTGTAACTTGTATTTTCGTACAAGGAGAGAAAGTGCGTCTGATTTAAATTTAGTCGTCCAGATAGGCCGGATTAGATAAATTATTCTATCCAGAGACTGTCCTTTCTCATACACGATCACCTCGTGATAAAATTATTTCTTACCCCTTACTTTCACATTGTCATCACTATCACCTCTGCTCAGACAGGACTATAAACATCTATTACCTATCTGATAAAATCTACGACACCCAGTCATTATCATCGGTCAGCGAGCGAGATTCTTATCATGAAAGGTCGGTCTCGTCCGATCAACATCTATAGAAGCCAATATTGTCTGTCTGAGATAGCAATCTGAGGTGGGCAGATTACATAGGTAGTAAATGCGTTTATCGCATCCCTGTGTGTGATTATCACGATAATCTGTCTGGAGAGACAATATTGGCGATAGGTAGCATCTGGACATCAAATGAGTTTACAGATTGCGTTTATGAGTTGTGCACAAGATGCCATTGGAAACATTACCGCATGATTAGACAGAGGTCACGCGTGGAATATTAAAATTAATATTTTAAAACACGCGAGGAGATATTTTAAATGAAAAACCCAACCCAGTGCTAGAGAACTTTGGTTTGATTTGAGAGCCAGAATATACAATGAATTCTATTGGAACATTCGGCGGAAATGCAATCTGTGATTTGAACTGAGAATGACAGATATAATCTAGCGAACTCAGAGACAACAGTACAGACAGCTTCGCAACTTCATACGAGCAACTCCCAGCAATCCAGAAAGAAAAAGAGACATTGGACTTAGAAATTCCACAACAATAAGTAACAGATCGAGTATTGGGCAACTTAGGAATTTACTAGTAAACCCGCATTTTTAATACAAGACTGGAAACTTAGGAATTTGATCACCAGTTATAGTGGAATTAAACATAAGTTTTCCCAGGCCCAGTGATTTCGCAGAGCACCCGCCGTCAGAGGAATTAACTCTAATTTCCCAGACCAAGTCATAGAAGAATTAAACAAACGTTTTTCCAGGCCCGTGATTTCGCAGAACACCCGCCGTCAGAGGAATTAACTCTAATTTCCAGACCTAAGTGATTCGAAGCATCTAATACAGAGCTGTACCCAGTCTAAATCTGCGCAAGGAGATTGTGTATTCCCACAATTTTGGTGTAAGTGTAAACAATTTATTAACTAATGTAAATTTTACATGTTTCTTGCATAGTGGTTATAAATGAGGCTGGCAACCTCAACATATGAAAAGAGTATATTTATAACCCACTACAGCAAGCGCTGGTGATTTCTTCTGGCTAGTCGTGTGGAAAATCCTACAGCAGAGGTGACCCCAGACTCCGACTGGAGCAGTGATGAGTGATGACTACATCATATGTGCCTCAAGTGTAGCATATCATTTTGTGAGATTTATGTACCTTGTTAATGTTTATTCAGGCACAAATCATTATTCACGCTGTCGAGACACATTTACCAGTTAATATACAGAAGAATATTGGTGAATTTTAATCATATTAATTGAACTACGTTATATGCTCACAAATTTAATTCTTCTGAGAGATTAACATTGGTGGGTGGACAACGAGAAGATGCGCCTGTTAAGCTTCCAAGTCAGTGTACTTAGCAGAGGCATTTTGTTCTTTCTATTTTGTCCTAAAGTTCGTGGAACGAAGCTAGTTGTGAGTGAAACGCAGGGAATCAACACCAACCGCCTAAATCGGAAAAGTTGTGTGAAGAAGTTCCCTCATCACCAAGCAGTGACGAAAATCACAGCTGCAGGGCTGACCTAAAAGTTAAGTGCTTATAAAAAGGCACCAGCAAAAAGGACATAATTTTTCTGAACTATATCCTCACCCTAGATCTCTGTGAAGAGAAAATTTGATACCAATATAAAAGTCACCAGCAGATTATTTATTTTAAAATGTTAATACTATTTGATTATTAAATTTGTTACCTGTTGTTTTAAAACTAAACAATCATAGTCAATTCAGTTTTTGTATGTGTATGAAAGCAAACGTATGAGCCAGAACAATATATATATATATATATATATATATATATATATATATATATATATATACATATATATATATATATATATATATATATATATATATATATACATATATATATACATATATATATATATATATATATATATACATATACATATATATATATATATATATATATATATATATATATATATATATATATATATATATATATATATATATATATATATGTATATATATATATATATATATATATATATATATATATATATATATATATATATATATACATATATATACATATATTTACCTCTAAACAGAGCTATACCATTATAAGAGGAATTCGCTGAATTAACTCAGCTGGGGGACTGAATGGGCTAAAAACCATTGCTTAAATCCTTCACAAAAGGCGACGGACAGAAATAAGTTAACCATTGCTCAGCGCTATGCCGCGTGGTTCTTGACTTCTGAATTATCTTGTGAAGACTCCCTTCGGATAGAAGCGCCACTACACTTCTATCTACATCTCTGCCAAGAGTAATCTTGTGCGAAGGTAAACACCTTTGACGACCCATTTAGATACTCTTGAGTTTTGGCCATTGTTGGACCGCTACTGCAAAGCAAGGGAGGCAATCCGTGACAGAAGTGATATATTCTGTCCAACGAGTGCCTGTTAATTACCTATATTTATTTATTTACTTATTTATTTTTGCTTTTAACAATATCGTCCAGTTTTCAATTTTCGCATTCTCTTGTCCTGAAGAAAGTAGATGGGAACGTTAGATAAAAGTAGTTCTATATCCAGATACTTCCGTAGGGAAGTGAGGCATTGGAGACTTCACTATACTGGGTCCAGCATCGAGAGGTGGGGTGATCAGCTCCCTTCGTCGCTGCCTTTTCCTTCCTTAACTCAAGAGCAAAGTTAGGTAGCCACTTACATCTGGGTAGACTGGCGCGTGTCGATACCGTGAGTCGAACCCGGCGTCTTTGCCGCCAAAGAACAGCTCTCCAACCACTCTGCTAATCGAACGGTCAAAAGAGAACTTACATTGTTCTTTTTTTGTTTCCCAATGATTTCCATTTTCTTAGAGAGTTCGAGTACTTCTGCTCCGGCTACTATAGTGCGTTTCACAATGTTTGTCGCTGTTTAATATTCAATATCTCTGCAACCACTTGATCGTAATTGTTGCAACTTTGCATATGACCTAATGATCGCTATGTCCCAAGGGGGACATTTTTTTCCTCGTTAACAAACTTATGGTTTTAAATTTTCTTTATTTAAAGTATACAAAATCGACCACCTCCTAGTCCAACCATGTATTGAGAGGGCTTACCCCTTCATATTTGTGAACTATTTCGATTTAACATCTTGAACGCATTTCAAATGATTTTCCCTGTGTATCAGCTCACTACCGCACTGTTTTGCACCTTACATTGATCCTTCCGGTGTGTTCAGTTACCGTTCTACTGATTGTGTATTACCGTGCATATGCGTATCTTGCGGTATTCTAGGTCTGTAATACAATGGGTATGAAAGTCACGTTCCTTACACTGCATACAATAGCAGTGAAGATGTATAAATATTTCTGCAGAGAAGCTAAGCGTGGTAAACTGTATCGGAGTCTCTCAAATCCTGAAAAGAGAACTATTCACGCTTTGGGTTTAAATAAACGCTCATTTTATCAATTACTCAAATCTAATGGAATTCTCAGTTCAATCAATACCAGGACGCAAGGAAGAAAGGAAGTAGTAGATAGTTTTGACATGGGTATGATTAGAAGAGAGATTTGTAGAATGTTTAATTCCAAAGACACTGTAACACCAAGAAAACTGAAAATTCGGCCGAGAACACACAATGACATTGATGTGTCGAAATCAACATTATGGAGAACTGTTAGAAGCATTGGCTTTACGTTTAGGAAGTACGCTAGTGGAAGAAACGTCATCTGCGAGAAGCCGCACTTAGTATCTATGAGAATTAAATATTTACGTGAAGTACGGGAAATGCGTAATAAAGATTATGATATTGTGTATGTGGATGAAACTTGGATCAATGCTCACCACACAAGGGAAAAGGAATGTCAATTATCAGATGGAACGATTGTTGTTGTTGTTGTTGTTGTCGATATCCCATGCTGCTGAGCATATCTACTCTTGGCAGCCCAATGCCATTCTTAAAAAAGTGCAGGTTTTTTGCAGTTGTTTTAACGTTCCGTATAGTGAGTTGGTGACTGTCAGAGGTGTCTGTAAAAGTTTTTTCCTGGCGTTTGTGAGTGATGGACACTCCATGAGGAGGTGTCTGGTTGTTTCATAGGGATGAGAGCAGTGTCTACACATGGGTAGGTGCTGAGAGTTAATACGGTTTAGATGGAACGATTAAAAGATGTGTACCCAGTGGAAAAGGACAACGTCTGATAATGGCACATGCTGGCAGCAGACATAATGGGCTAGTAAAAAATGTTGAACTTATTTTCACTTCCAATTATACGGACAAGCGGGACTATCATACCGAGATGAATGGTAACATATTTAAAGAGTGGATTGAAAATACTCTTCTTCCGTCACTAGACAAACCATCCTGTCTGATAATGGACAACGCACCATACTACAACGCTGTGGCAGAAGAAGACAAAATCCCGACATCTTCGAGTACAAAAGATGCTATAAAGATTTGGCTAAAAAAGAAGACATTCCATTTAACGAGGGGTTTCTGAAACCTGAATTACTGTCCCTTGTTAAGAAATCACAAAAGACCAAGATCTTCCATATAGACAAGTTGATTCAACTTCATGGTCATACGTGTTTGAGACTGCCACCTTATCATTCACATTTAAACCCAATTGAACTCGTTTGGGCAAAAGTTAAAGGACAGGTGGCAGCTGAAAATAAAACTTTCAAACTATGCAATATGAAAGAACTAACATATGCCGCCCTCTCGCAGATAGACAAAGATTATTGGTGTAAATGTGAAGATAATATCTTAAAAGAGGAAAATGACTATAGGAAAAAAGATGGACTGTCGTTCGTTCAGCCGAGAATAGTCATCAATATGTTAGACTCGGAATATTCCAGCACCTCTGATTCATGCTATACAGAGCTTCTACAAGTCTTGCAGAAATTATGTGAGGACAGCAAACCATAAGTCAGAAGAGTTCAGGACCACCACTGGTGTAAGACAAGGTGATATCCTATCACCTTACCTCTTCATACTCCTTATGGACGATGTCATCAAGGCATGTAAGGAGAGAACAAGAAAGTATTCAGTGGGGTACTGGAAGATGAGACAGGTCTATATTTCGGAGCTGGCATTTGCTGATGATGTTGCCCTGATTGCTAAATCAGAGGCACATCTCCAATCCAACCTGCAAGTCTGGAAGGAAGAGCTGGAGAAGAGAGGGATGGTCATAAGCAGCTCGAAAACAAAATCCATGGTGATATCACGAGAAGAAAGAAGACATCAGATTAAGCTGGGAGAACAGGTCCTGGAGCAGGTCGACCACTTTAAATACCTCGGAGCTATTATAGACCGAAGGGGGGGCATCAAAGAAGAGTTGGCCACTCGAAAAGCAGCAGCCGGGAGACTTTTTCAGGCCATAAATCGAGGATTCCTCAGGAAGAGAGAGGTTGGTAAGAAAACGAAGATGGCTGTATACCACTCCACCTATGTCCCAGTCTTGACATATGGATGCGAGTCGTGGGCAATGACTACAACCCATAAAAGCCAGATCCAAACCTCAGAAATGAGGTATCTGAGGAAGGTGGTTGAAGTAACAAGAAGAGACATGGTACGCAACCAGACGATACGTCAAGGCCTTAAATCCTACCCCCTGCAGACCCAAGTAGAACAGTCCCAATTAAGATGGTTTGGCCATGTCTGCAGAATGGGAGAAGATCGGCTACCACGACAAACATGGGAAACAAAGAGCCAAGGATTCAGACCCCGAGGACGACCCAGAGTACACTGGGAGGACAACATTAGACAATCTTTGAAGGACCGAGGACTAGAATGGAACCAGGCCAGGAGGAAAACAGCCGATAGGATAGTCTGGCGCTCTCTCTTCCAAACCTCTACACCTCACGGTAGAAGGGGAACGACTAAGTAAGTAAGTAAGTATGTTAGACTCGTCTGACTGGGAATAAGTGTGTAAATACCTTATATGTTTTATATGTTTTCTCCTCCATCTATGTGTATATGTAAACCAATTCATTTCCTTTTTATCTCCGCGATTTCACTACTATACTTAACATACACAGTACTTTCACCTCTTCATGCATCCATTCACTTTTTAGTATAAAAAGGAACATTTACAACGAATAGGCGTTTTTTTTTTCTCTCAAATATTTCGAAGAAATAAAAAAGGAACTCACGTAGTAATCAGTTAACAAACCCCTCTAACATTCGAATTGTATAGACGCCTATGCCGAAAATACACAACTTCCTTCATTTACGGTAAATTATTTTCTTCCAGGACAAAATAATTTCTTCGTTAAAAAAGATCAAAGGAATTAGCCGTTGCAAGAAAAGCACACTACCTACAACATTTAATTTTATAAAACCTTTGGGACATTGAAAATATAAGACTACATGCAAAAAATCATGTTTATCCGTGCAAGGAATATGGAGATATTTGAAGTCAATCGTCGACCGACCTTTTTGAAACACACTATAATGGAGACGTCTGGCTTTCACTAAGGGGTCGTCCACATATGACGTCATGCAATTTTTGCCATTTTACCCCCTCTCCTTCTTCCCGTGTCTGCGTGACGTCATATGTGGACGACACCCCCACCCCCCCCCCTCCCCCTCCCCAAGACGAGATCCATTTATTCATTAACTTTGGGATTCCCCATGATCACAGGCCTTCAACAAATACACGACCAGACTTCCGGTAAGACCCCATTAGTGACGAATGTTGTTGTCTGTGGTTGAAACTTTTTTTCTCCAAAACGTGAATTATTCTTCTCCTTCTTCTTAGATCCTTAGCGCCTGACTGACAAGGCAGTCAGTGGCCATCACGCCTAGGTGTGTCTGGTTGGGCAGCAACAAACTGTTTCCACTTTGCTCGGTCGATGGCCATGCTTCATGTAGTGCCCCCCAACTCTGATTCTTGCTTTGCATCTAGGCCTCCACAGTTCTCCGCCAGGCTGTCTTTGGTCGACCTTTCTGTCGCCTTCCTTCTGGCGTCCATAGCATAGTTGTTCTTGTGATGGTGTCAGGATCTATTCTGAAGACATAGCCAACCCACTTCCAGCGTCTGCCCGCAGTGATGGCGTGCATATCTTTTTGACTGCACCGTGCAAGCACCGTTAATTATTATACATTTTGATAAAATGTGAGAGATAAAAATCTATACATTTAGAAATGGGCGTGAAGTGTTGTAGATTTACCATACTAGGTCCAGCTGTTTATGAGGTGAGTAGTAGACCAGTTCCCGACCTCGCTGCCTTTTCGCCTTCCCTAAGTCACAAGCAGAGTCAGGTACCCATTTACATCGGAGTAGAGTGGAGAGTGACGCTTTCAGATTTCGCTAGTGTGCCGTGACAGGAAAGCGCACTAGCCGCTTAGCCATTCGGACACTCTCGTTTACATTATAGTACATACTTAGTCGTTCCTCTTCTACTGTGAGATGTAGAGGTTTGTAGAGAGCGTCATACTATCCTATCGGCTGTCTTCCTCCTGACTTGGTTCCATTCTAGTCCTCGGTCCTTCAGAGATTGTCTAATGTTGTCCTTCTAGCGGACTCTAGGTCGTCCTGGAGGTCTGTATCCCTGGCTTTTAGTTTTCCATACCTGTCGTGGTAGCATGTACATTATAGTTCATACTGGTCTCAATATGTAGATTTTTCGTATTTAAAATAAACAATATTCCTAATGGTTATAAAACAAAAAACATGTTGCAGTAAAAGAGAGCATTAGGGGGGCATCTGTTTTAATAGCGGCTTTGAATTGTATACACATATTGCCCTTAAATTTAATTAATAACTTAATGTAGATAAACTCTGAATGATCGCAACCATAAATATAAGTTGATGTGCATGGGAAAAATACCTGGATTGCCCACATAGAATATGAAAGTATGAGTTGATGTCTTGTTATCGCTGACAGAGAGAGAGAGAGAGAGAGAGAGAGAGAGAGAGAGAGAGAGAGAGAGAGAGAGAGAGAGAGAGAGAGAGAGAGAGAGAAACTGAGAACAATTAACGATCGCCTGTTAGAGATCGGCACTGCAATGCATGAATCAAGAAGGTTAAATTTTTTTGGAATTAGCATCAAATGTAAGACTAGCAGGGATTGGACGAATGAGAGAATGCATCCGTCGTGTATAGAATCAGGTACTCGTTGGACATAAAGAATGGCACTAGATAACAGAAATGAAAATATAAGTGATAGGCTTACCGGGAATCGAACCTAGGACCAACCAGACGGCGCCATCGCCTTGCTGTGATAGTACATCGTAAATGGACGCTGAGCCAATTTTGCACCCCCCAAAAAAGTGCATTATTGGCTGAGGTCATTAGCATGACACTCACACAACTATAATAATATGAACAACTGCCGACATGAGAAAGTGGCATCACATTTGTCAAATCAATGTAAATAGGGATAATCACGATTGTGCTTATACGTTAAATAAATAGAAAAAGCAAACAAACAAACAAAATCAAGAAGAAACTATGAACAAGAATAATATTAAAGTGGAGGGGTGTAAAGGCCTGGTGGTTCTAGTTATATAATGGACTTTACCAGATATTTAATTGACTTTCATCTGTTTCAAGTCACATGCATTGTAAGAACAGCATCAGACCTTCACATTCCCAGTCACTGTATATTAACATGTGTTCGTGTTAAATATTGTTTGACTATATTATGCAGTTCCCTAGGTATAGGTTTGCCCGGAGTGCAGGGATGTCGATTCTGATTAACAATAACAATCACTGACAGTTAAAATCGTGTCAGTAGTCAATGTTATAGCAAGCGCGTTAACTGTGCCGAGTTTGATTCAAAATATTCCAGTTGTCTACCCTTACTCTGCTGCGCAAGAAAAGTTCGTGCCTACAGCATTTCATAAAGCTATTTTCCTAACCACGCCATATATACCACAGGCAGATTTACAGAAAATGTACTTTATTACAGTAACTTAATCTTTCCTCTTCTACCTTGGGGTGTACAGGTTTGCCAGAGAGAACGCCTTACTATCCTATCGGCTGTTTTTTTTTCTGGCCTGGATTCAATCTATTCCTCGGTCATTCAGTCTAATGTTGTCCTCCCAGCGGACTCTGGGTCGTCCTGGAGGTCTGGATTCCTAGCTCTTGGTTTCTCATTTTTGTCGTGGTCTATTTCTTGTCAGCCAATAGTTTTATTCTTGGTACAGTTTTGAGATAGATACTGCATATTAAGCACAGCCTCCAGTTTATTTCTAGCTGAGGATTTGGCTGAAAACATGATTCACTGTTTTCTCTGAAATCCAAAACTTTTTTCACTAACGGCTACTTTTGGATTATTTCAGTATGATAATATTGTTTAACACATGCTTCCCATACCCCTTGGCAAGCTTCTCGTATCCCCTGGGGGTACATGTACCCCATATAGTATACCCCTTGCTCTTAAGTCTACCTTACGGGAGCCGCGCTGGTGTAATGGCTTCGGCGTTGTACTGGCGACCAGGTGTTCATGGTTCAAACCCGGGCGTCAGCGTTTGAAGGAATGTTTACGACCGGAAATTTGACTGAATAACCTGAACGGCTCCTGTGATAAACCCTCTGTGGATGGGAAGGAGCGAAGCTCCTGACCGGGTTGGAAGGAAAGTCCTCAGGTTCCCCAGCCTCGCAATGACATGTCATTGGGCCGAAGGACTGAAAGCCCAAGTGCCGCTGGTTAAGAAAAAAAAAAAGAAAAAAAAAAGTCTACCTTACTTACTTACTTGGTTCAAGTCTAGTCCTCGGTCCTTCAGAGATTGTCTGATGTTGTCCATCAAGTGAACTGTGAGTCATCCTGGAGGTCTGTATCCTTGGCTGTTGGTTTCCTTTGTTATCGTGTTATACCATCTTCTCCTATATTGCAGACATGGCCAAACAATATTAATCCGATTATTGCATTTCTGTTGCCGGGACCTGAAAAGGAAGCAAAGTATATTCAATATAACCCACCAGGGATGTCGTAGAAGGCAACTTAGATGTACTGGGTATAGCAACGGCTACCCCATCCTGAATAAATTGAAAATAAAAATAAAAATGTAAAGGCATCCCAAAAAAATTACAACACAAATATAAAATTCTTCACCTCAGATGTTAAGACTGTACCTATTGTATGGTGTCGTAAAGCGGGTGTAAACCCACTTCTTTGTTAATACACATGTCGAGGTACAAATATGCACAGCCAATCCTCGTTCAAGGAGTCAACGCAAGGTCGCTGGCCATGGGGGTCACCTAAGGTCGCTGACAGACTCTGAGACAGAATAAATTACACGAAGTCAAGTTCTCGCAAGAGGGCGGCAGACAGAATAAATTGGAACAAGAATAAATTAGGCATAAGCCCTGTTTTTTCGGAACTCGGTCACGGAAAGTACGAAAACGCCAAGACCCGGCAGTTAGAAGACGAAACCGCCAAGAACCAATCAAAAGGGTTCCTTACGCAGTAGACTTTTACCTGCGTCTACTTATATAAATTGGCGCATTTTATTCAAAATACACACACAAAACAGTAATACCAGCTAACACGACAGACTGTGGAAGAGAAAGGTGTCAAGACTGATTCCTGCTTAACTGCATGCCGGGGCAAACTTGCTTCACTAGTCGAGTCAAAATCTGGCTTGCATTAATCTTGGAGGGTAGGTAACCTTACTATAAACTTGTAGGAGAATATGCCTACATCATATATAATGATTGTTGTTTTTTTTATAAATTATAATACCTACACCTGTATATAATTAATGTGTATCATGTATAATGATTATATTTTATGGTATTTCCTGGTATGATTGCTGAAGACGATAACCAACCTGAAATATAACCAAACAGTCCTTGTTAGGACTCCAATCTATTGTCTCATAAAACTCCAACCTGAAATATAACCAAACAGTCCTTGTTAGGACTCATATAACTCCAATCTATTGTCTCATATAACTCCAACCTGAAATATAACCAAACAGTCCTTGTTAGGACTCATAGAACTCCATTCTATTGTCTCATATAACTCCAACCTGAAATATAACCAAACAGTCCTTGTTAGGACTCATATAACTCCAACCTGAAATATAACCGAACTGTCCTTGTCTCATATAACTCCAATCAGAAGAAAAAGATGATCAAATCTATCAGAAAGCCACCAACACCAACGCAGGATGACTACCAAGCTATGAACAGATCAGAACAAATAGTCATTCTGCGCCTCAGAACAGGACACAACCGCCTCCGCAGCCACATGTATACAAAATTCAAGATTGGCAATTCAGCCATGTGTACATGTGGACAGGCACCCCAGACTGCGGAGCACGTACTTCAAGATTGCCCCGAATATGATATATTGAGGCAAACCCACTGGCCCAGAGAAACAACACTGGAAGCAAAACTATACGGACCTCTGTATGAACTACAAAAGACAGTGAAGTTTATACAAGAAACAACATTGCAGATATAGACAATATAGTTCAAGCCAACGACAGAAGAAGAAAAAAAAAATATAACTCCAATCTGAAACAGAAAATAGCCTACGTCTGTATATATTTAATATAACTTTAGTTTTTGTTTTACTATGAATGTATCAGGTATACTGATTATATCTTAGGGAATTAGGTATAATGATTGTATTTCCTGAACCCGAAATATAACACAACAATATTTTTAGGATATATTTTACCAGCCAGTATAGCACTTGTCAGAGATGGCCTGGTATATTATAGGGGAAAGGAAACGGTTGTATCACACCTAGGTGTACAAATTATTGGATGTATTCATGTATTGAATTTATATTATTGGATGTATTCATGTATTGAATTTATATTATTGGATGTATTCAGGTATTAAATTATCAGAAAGAATATTTTGCAAGTAGACACCTGTCTTGTCTCGCTATTTAAATCATACTGAGCCATGTTGTCATTCATCCTACATGCACTCACCTGAGACACACGCTCATCTCATATACACTAGAAATAGGTGAGCTTGATGACGGAAATTAGCCCCTATTTTTCCTTGTTACAGGTTTTATTCGTGTCAATCCAGCTGCCTGGAACTTCGCAGGAGCACAGTGATTGTACGGGAGCTACATCCTTAGTCCCCCTCAGTCTTGGGTGGGCTAAAGGAACGATGATCAGCGGGTGTTGTGTGCAACAAATTAGGAAAGACAAAACTGTTCTAAGAGATGAGTACACATTAGTACCATTTCCGTCGGCAATTGTGAGCAATTAACTGTCAAGGAAGAAAAAGTGATTTAGGTTAGTGAGAGACAAGATTAACAGCACAGCTGATACATTTACTATAGTTGATTAACAGCACAGCTGATATAATTTCTGTTCCTATAATTGGAAGACTTGTAATATATATATAAATCATATGTAAACTTACAAATCCATTGCATTCCATCTTCCAAAATCCACCTTTCAGCACAAGTGTAGATAGTGTATATATTTAATAAATAAGGAAATTGTATTTGAACGCAAACAAGAAGTTTAGATCATCATTGCAGGATGTAAAGGTATATAGAGGAGCAGATGTGATATCAGATCACCACCTTCTGATAGCCAAAGTAAAAATGAAACTCAAGAGATATGCAACAATGCAAAATTATAGACAACAATTTAATGTAGGACATCTAAGAAAGAAGAGACAAATTTGCGGTCACAATATCCAACAAATTCCAAGTGCTTCAACAGCTGGAAGATGCTGAGAATACAGAAGGCTATTGGCAGCAAATCAAAACGGTATGGAATGAGACATCTGAAGAAATACTGGGGAAAAGGGAACGACAACAAAAAGCATGGATAACAACAGAAACCATCAATAAGATAAAAGACAAGAAAAACAAGAAAGCAGATTTAAACACAAGCAAAACCAGAAGTTCCAAAGCCAAGGCTCAAGAAGTGTACACAGAAGCAAACAAAGAAGTAAAAAGAAGTATCAAAAGAGACAAGAGGAAGTATATTGAGGAGTTGGCAAGAGAGGCAGAAGATGCTGCAGCCAAAGGGAATATGAGAGAACTGTATAACAGCACAAGGAAGCTAACGGGGAAATACAAGCAAACAAGTTGCTTCATAAAAGTCAAGAATGGAAAACTGCTCAGCAATATACAAGAGCAAATGAAGAGGTGGACAAAATATTTTGAGGACCTTCTCAATAGACCAGCTCCACAAAACCCCCCGGACATCCAGCCAGCAGAAGAAGAGCTACAAATTAACGGTGAAAGACCAACGAAAGAAGAAATAAAGAAAGCCATAAAGCTTCTAAGAGATGGAAAAGCGTCTGGACCTGATGGCATTCCAGCAGAGGCCATTAAAGCAGATATCGACACGGCTACAGAGATGTTAAAAATTACTTGGCAAAGTCTGGGAAAAGGAAGAGATACCAGCAGAATGGAAGGAAGGATATCTGGTTAAGTTGCGTAAGAAGGGAAATTTACAAGAGTGCACAAATTATAGAGGAATAATGTTACTTTCAGTGCCAGGAAAAGTATTAAACAGGATTATCCGTGAAAGATTAAAAGAGTCCATAGACAAGAAACTGAGAGATGAACAAGCAGGTTTTCGACAAAACAGATCCTGTACAGACCAGATAGCCACTTTGAGAATAATAGTTGAACAAAGTCTGGAATGGAATTCACCACTATACATCGGATTTGTGGACTACGAAAAGGCATTTGACAGTGTAGACAGAGAATCACTTTGGAAATTGATGAGGCATTATGGAGTTCCCCTGAAGATCATTAATTTAATAAAGAAAACATATGAAGACATGACATGCAGAGTTCTTCATGAAGGACAGCTTACAGAACCGTTTGGGATAAGAACAGGAGTGCGACAGGGATGCCTCTTGTCTCCATTTCTTTTCTTACTAGCAATAGACTGGGTTACGAGAACATCGACAACACACAACAGAAATGGAATCCAGTGGACTCTGACTAAGCAGTTGGATGATCTGGATTTTGCTGATGACTTAGCTCTTCTGTCCCATAACCGTAATCAGATGCAGGACAAATTGAAAACACTCGATGAGAGGTCACAGCAATTGGGTCTGAAAATACACAGGGAAAAGACAAAGATAATGAGAATAAATGCAGGAAATGATAACAGGGTTGAACTTGAAGAAGCACCAATACAAGATGTAGAATCGTACACATATCTTGGCAGCAATATAGACAAAGTTGGAGGGACAGACAGTGATATCAAAATAAGAAGTTGAAAATGTGACATTCTCGTATTTCTTCTTCTTCCTCGTTCGCTCTCAGACTTCTACATTAATGACTCTAATAAAGGCAGTAGTCAGCTCAAGGTTCCTGATATCTCCTAACAGTTTTTCTTGAAGAGAAGTGGGTTGTTGCCATATGCCACTCCGTTCACTGCTGTTAATTTGGGCAGGACTGGAGCAGATGTTCGGCTGTCATGGGGGTGGTGCCACAGGAGCAGAGATCTGGTGGACCAATCCTGTACTTGTGATATAGATGGTACCTCAACCTGTTGTGATCAGGTTGAATGAAACAAAACGATGCTATATAAACTTGAGCCAGGGCCGGATTAAGAACTCCGGAGGCCCAAGGCTATTAAGATATTTTGGAGCCCGTCTCCAATCTTCAAATGTAAAACTAGAAAAATTTTCAGATAAACTTTTTTTTATTAATATATAATAATGAAAAAGAGAAACAAGTGTTCGTTATAGCTCCTAGATTTTGTTAAAGGTAGTGGTGCGGCCCCTGCAAAGACAAAATAATTTTAAAAAACAAGGAAAAAAACGGGTGTGGAAGTAACAAATAAACTCGTAACTGATGTACAGATACTATTACCCTGCATGCACGAGAGTACTACAGCGCTCGTGCCGTTGCTGTAGAGCTCTGTGCATTATGACCGTTGCTTTTTTCGCGGCGGGGGGGGGGGGGGGGGGCGCAGGCCTGGGGCCCTAGGCCCGTGTCTAGTAGGCATGATGAATAATCCGGCGCTAGCTTGAACTAGTGTTTACAGTCCGTCTTCTTCAAGTATCATGTTGTCACGAGATTTACTCCCCTTGCTCTGCAGTGATGGTCCAATAGTGGCCAAACTTCAGAGTATCTACTGACGGTTTTCAAAGGTGTCTACCTTTCGCTCAAGATTACACTTGGTAGAGATGTGAATTGATCGGCTACCACGACAAGCATGGGAAACAAAGAGCCAGGGATCCAGACCTCCAGGACGACCCAGAGTCCGCTGGGAGGACAATATTAGACAATCTTTGAAGGACCGAGGACTAGAATGGAACCAGGCCAGGAAGAAGACAGCCGATAGGATAGTCTGGCGCTCTCTCTTCCAAACCTCTACACCTCACGGTAGAAGAGGAACGACTAAGTAAGTAAGTAAGAGATGTGAATTGAAGAATGGTACTTCAATTCTAGGAGCCTCATAGGAATTTAAAGAAATCAAATACTACGGCTGATAGGATCCAGGCTGTGTAAACTTATTATCTTTCCTCTGACTGCAAGCCACTTTTACCACTCACTTGTTCCACTGGTAGCACCGACCCAAATTTCTTTGGAAATACAGACTGGCTTCTGGCTCAGAGAAATAAAGGCAACTTGATTAACATGCCTCTTACTCGTGGTCTGGGGTATTACTTTGCAAATAGAATCCTACTAAGACTTAATGTTCAGGTTTCTAAGATTCCGGGCTTTCCGTATTAACAAAAGTAGAGTTTTGCTGGGATATAAGTTCACAAGATGCTCAAACATGTTGTCGGGTCCTTTAAAGTGGAATCCTGATCATATTCCTTACTCTGGCTAGTCTGGCTGTCTTCGTGACGAGTTTAATTTTACTTCAAAATTTGTCACAGGTAATCTCTTTCAAGTTGGAAAATTATTCTTCCGCCAAGTCTTGTCAGGAAACGATTACATCATTCATCCGGCCCAGCAAACATTGACAACAGCTTGGTCCGACAGAGACATTCCCAGCGATAAGATAATCGACTGTGGTCATCCCAAGTTGTTTACTCACTAATCCGATCGCACTTGTCTGGTATGGCACATTAGTAAACCACACTTCTCTCTACAGATTGCGGGTGTCAATATGGGTTCAAACGAAAGGGCTTGATTACCCTAATCAGCAAAAGATGGTCGCTGAAGTCCCAATATAACAAGAATTGAGGAAAGGGAGTGTACACAATGAATAGCAAATACCAAATACTGTCGAAATGTGACGATGGGTTATAAATTTTGGGCACTAGGGTGGAGCTTAGGCAACCACCTAAATTCTTTTTGATTTTTGGCCCGCCCATTTCATTTATTTTCGGTCTCCTGTAGTTGTAAAGTGGGGTAACTGGCCTGTCACTTTAAATCGGACAGGTTCACTGAGGAGAAGTTTTTGACGCGTCCATGACTCCCTGTCACGGCAGGCGGCATCACTCTTAGAGTTCTTTGACTACGAGTTAAAACCTGGCACTCTGTTTCTGGGAGTAGAGCGGGAAACTTTCCCTGGCCTATGACACCAGGGAAAGCCATCGCCTTTCGTGTGTCCACGGGTAGACCCGATTACGCCAGCAATGGCAGTCTCTCTCTCTTTTGGCTTGGTTTTCGTCAACGGAACATGGTAAACTAGTTCTCCGGGGTTCCGTAGCGGGTGCGTCACGTTATGTGCAACCCAGGCAAAAGAGTCACTCGGAATCGCAGGTGGCCGAACACCAGTGGCCTGAGAGTTACTATATAACCGGAACTCTTTAGTTATCTGGCATTTAATGCTCCAGGAACTCTAGTAGAGTGGACGTGTTATAATTACAATATTTGGCAGATTCGGCCAGCTACTTTTGGTGTAGTGGATTTCTTGGCATCTCGGTGAGAGCGCTATTTTATTTAGATAGTTTGTTTAGGTAGAATCTATCACTAATCAATTCTCGGGGGCGAACGCGTATATCAGTAAATTTTTCTATCGCATTTCATTGCGGGAAAGTGGATTAATTTTAAGTTCGCTAAGTACCACTAAAACTACATAGAAGGGACATTTAATAATTGTATTCAAGGTCAGTGAGTGTGTGTTGATATCAATTTTGTTAATACAACTGTAAACTCCATTTTTATTGCAATGAGTTCCTTGAGAGATGTATAAAGGTGGGCGTACCTGACGACTTATACAAATCATTTGTATAACGGGATATTTATGAGTTCCGGGATAAGTTATGGTTTGGGGCCATGCTTGTAAATATTGACTTTATTATTGTGTGTAACCCGATGTGGGTTTTTGGAGGATAGGCGCCTCACGTCGCTGGTCTGCCAGATCCACGAATTGTTTACAATTAAGCCTTAGACCATTACGCAACTCCAGTGTGCGAGCGCAGCGCTGACCCGACCCCTAGCGTGTTGCGTGACCATCAATTGGCTGATACCAAGGCAATGAGGGACGTAGGTGAATGTGCTTAATCAGCCAGTACGCACCAGATCGACGCTCCAAGATAACTTAGGATAAGGGGAGCCAGGGGTTGTTGATTGTTTGTAAACAGTATTTGTCTCCATGCATATGTATTATTAGCTAGTGGACCCTAATTTAGGCGACTAGCTTATGGCTTTTATTTATTGTATCTTCACAGTGGAGAAGGCAAACGTCCACACACCACCAATGTGGGAACCTGGAAACCAGCATTTCGTCATAGATCTGGTATCGTCATAACCTTTATCAAGTTCTCGATGTGGGACCAGTTATTTAAATTGTAAAAACCACTACCAAGAAGGCAGAGTTGAGTACCCAGCTGCTGGTACCCTATGCTCCGTGTCGTAAATTTAGATAGGTATTTAAGATAGAATCTGATCCCATCTGAATAGAACTGAAAAAGTGGTAACTCAGTGAGAGATAAGGTAAAGAAATAGATTTCACGAGTGAATAGTTTAAATGTAGAATCTGTCCCTGGATTGAGAAGATACTCTAGTCCAGCCTATCTTTACGACTGTAATTTGCTATCAGACAATTCTACTTTCAGTACATATTAACATATATACTATTAACCACTCACATACACACACACAGTTAAGTGACGACAAACAGACGCACAAACGTGAAACTATAGTAAATGGAGTATGGATAATGGGCTGAGCTGATCAACACCAGTAATTAAGTTTTGTTAAAGTTTATTATCATATAAAAACTCTTCACAACATCCAACATATATCAATAAAAAAAAAGGAAATCATAGGTTACATAATTTGAAACATAAATCCATAAGTGTAATCCCCTCTGTTGAGACAAGCTCCCGCAAGAAAGTTAATAACCCCAAAAGGTCAAAAGATTTGCGCTATGGTATAAAGTAGTTTATAACGTAGAGAACAGAGTTCCTAGTTAATCTATCCCTGAAAAAGATAACAGTATTTGTGCACAAATCAAGAAGTGCTTACAATGAGTATACAAATAGACTTATTCACTCCTCTGATTCATACTCCTGTCAATCTGTGGCCACATTCAATCTCGCTTACCTACTAGTTGTTTAACAACATCTTGAACATATCTCCATGATATATTGTAACAATATCCAGTGTTGTGTTTCGCCGAAGTGAGCCCCACTTCCTTCACGAATAATTAATCCTCCTAATTGGGGAACGCTTACTTTGGTAGTGATAATTGGATATGTTAATGTCACGTCAATTAGTTCAGGTAGCAAAATAATTACCAAGATCTAGTGTTCACAATGTACAGCAGTTAGTACTTCCAATAATTGAAGAGAATGTCTGGTGGGTAAATCTTTCTGGATAAATCCTCGCCACAACACAGTGGTCAGTAGTCGGGATTATGTTATGTTTTGATATTTCGCCACAGCGGGCTGAATATAATGGAAATGAAAAAAAAATATGTGTAGCTATAGGTCCAGTTATCGTTATTCTTATTGTTCATATGTTCGTACTCTCTCGCTCTCTCTCTCTCTCTCTCCTCTCTCTCCTCTCTCTCACTCACTGGATGAAACAAGAGGACCGAACAGGTCAACCTCGAAGACCCGATATTACATAAGAATGTTTTTGGTACTATTTGATTTACACTTATACCGCTGCTCAGATTTAGACCGCTGGTAGGCTGGTTTGTGATCATTACTAGATTTAGGAAGAAATATAAAACATTTAACCATAATATCAGTATTCTATCCTAACACGCGTAAAGGTAAGATCTCTTATCCACTCTGTTATTAAATTAGATTAGAAACCACAAGTGTCTAGCTTATCTTATCGTTTTTAACACGTGAAATAAGCGCTAGTCATTTATAAAATTACACATGATGAATTAGAAATAAATATATATTCCGTCAGTAGCCAGTCGCCTAGTGCATTTACTAGTCAATTAAAACATCTCTTTCTGGGTGATAGCGAGTAATTAAATTTACGTTACAGCTGGAAAAATTAGCTATATGTTATTTAATACGCTAGTCAATTAACACAGAAAATCCCAGTGAAATATAATGAAGAACTTTAACACATTAAATCACTTAAATGCTAGTATATATATGTATATATATATATATATATATATATATATATATATATATATATATATATATATATATATATATATATATATATATATATATATATATATATATATATATATATATATATATATATTTACCGCAAAACAGAAAAATGAAACTATCTCCACGAAATCTAAGTAATCCACTTTGAACAAAGGCTTTATGATGTCGAGCTAGATATTTCTAAAATTTCCTGAAGCGACTAGATAACTGATTTTAAGGGATGGAGTATTTATACACGAAAAGTGTTGTTTTCGCGGAGAGATGACGAAAGTCACGCCTTGGGCGATCAGGGGAAATGAACGGGGTTTTCTTCTGAGATAGAGAGTTTCCTCCGTTCGCTCTGTTCGCCGTTGCATCGACAACAAAGGCTTCTGGTCTCGGCGACTGTCTCCCTGTATTTTACAACATCACTGGGTTCGCTCGAGCTTGTAGGGAACTTCAAAGCGGTTTACTTTCCACGTGTTTTGGGCCCTTGCATTCTGTCAGTTGTCGTAATGCTGACGGTTCTGCTTGCATGCGGGCTTCAGGTAAACGCACTTGGTTCGTTCCATTGAAAGGAATGACAGTTACAAATCTAGATAGTCGCTCCTCAGCGCATGAAACAAGAAAAATAGGCGTGGCTAAAATATGAGTTAGACAGATATCGAAGTGCCTGGGTTATGCGTTAACAAAACGTGACTACTAATGAGGAAACAAAGGTGGGAAGCAAAGACGGACGAATTCATGTAGTCTATTTACATAACATGTCACACTCCTGTAGCTACTAAACCTCTGAAACCATCAACATTCAAACTCACCAAACTTCAGAATAGAGCGCCCATTCCGTCTCTGTTTGTAGACTGGTGGGCCCTGTTCACGATACGCCCAGTCACAATTGAACTGGCCGCGTCTCTCGGGTATATTAGGGTGCACCGCTTGCGCAAACCTGAGTTTGGACTCATTCAACCCACGGGATATCAGTGTTAATTATCATTTGAGTCACACTGAAATATATTTACACTGAAATTTATATATATATATATATATATATATATATATATATATATATATATATATATATATATATATATATATATATATATATATATATATATATATATATATATATATATATATATATATATATATATAAAATTCCCACTGTCCTCGTCACCCTTAGATTTATCTGAAATTCTCACCTCGACAGGAAGGCATAGAATTTACCAGATCATTGGTTCAAGTCCAGGATATTACCTCACTGACAGACAGGGATTTTATCTCAAAGACGTATGGCGGACATCAATTAATCTTCCTAGAAGTACTAGTTGTGCGAGAAGAGGGTGTTTATCTCTCTACCGTATGGTTGGGGTTTTTGTGTTTTTTTTGTGCTGTACGGTTTTTTTGTTTTTTGGTCTGATTGTGTAAGCCTTGATCACAGTCGTCTATATTTGAGGCTGGGGACTGCAGGACGGGGACACAGATTATAATTGGGTGTTTATTATTTCTAGTACCCATTGTGGTTCTTTTTTTTTTTTTTTTGGTTTAATTCTGGGATTTCTTGTGTAATTTTGCCATTTTGGATTACTAACTAAAATCGGGTTGGGGTTGTATGTTGTTATTCTTCTGGTTATTGTTAGTGAAATTATACTTTTGTTTGGATCGATTTTATAATTCCTGCCATCGCGCAGAGATAGTAATTTTTAAAAAAATATACATTTATATCTTAATAAACATAGAAAACTAATTAGCCGCGGATCAGAATTATCTTCTTACCTACACACATGTGATTGTTAAATGTGAAAACCACTTGGTGTATCAATCCCTTACTTCATATCTATTCATTCGTTGATAGGTGAGAAAGAGAGGGTGAGTGGAGTTGACATCTAAATAAGTCCGAGTGGCAGGCTAAAAGAGTGTTTATCATCTTTGTACGCCTGACTGTCACACGTTCACTCCACATTCACATTCGCTATTTCAGACTTTCCTCTATTTTCTACACCTCACTCAGACATTTGTCTTGTCTCAGAGACTCTCTTCGCCACTCGTGACACGGAGGTGGGAAAAACTAAAGTGAAGAGCACAGAATGAATTATATAATGGCACATGTAAATGTGACGTTCGAGGTTATTTTGTCACACATGCTAACAAGCGTAGGCGATCACGCCTCTTTCACTAACATGATGTCCCCAGTGCTGTTTAATCAGATATGTGTACTTCTTTCTACATACCGATGTCAAACTGTTCAGCATCTTCTTTGCCGTCTTATATCTCTTTTTCCGTTGACCTGTTGTGACAATATTTTACAGATTTCCTCTTTTTATAACATGTCCAAAGAAAGTGGATTGTGCCATTCTAATATGAATTTTTTTTTTTTAACATACGCCCGCTATTACTCGAGGCGAAATCTCAGGTTAGTATATCTAACCTAAGACTGGATTTACGTGAGTATCCTATTTTCCCTGTACACGACAGGTGTCCTCTCGGCATTCAGGCAGATACTCGCCGTCTTCGGAGAGTAATATGAATAATAAATGTTCTTTGTGCACTAGTCAGTTTCAGGACACCCTCATTACTCTTTTTTGACCGTCCATGGTTACCATTCTTCTGTAAAACCACATCTCTGCGACCTCCAGGGATTTTCCTTATTGTCCTTGACTCACTTCCATATACCAAACTTGGTTATATATGAAATAAAACATTCTAGACCCCTCTTCCTTACTGTCAATGTCAAAATTGTGTTAGGGCCTACATATCAAATAATAAAAAAATTCATTTTATTGAATGATACTTTTGCTTTTGCAATTCTCCTCGTCTCCTTCGAGATGTAACTGCCATCTGCTGTTAATAATTTGCCTAGGTACTTCGATCTGAGCGTCTGATTCACAGAGTAGGTAGAGCGTTGGTCTCTCGCGGAAAAGGTACCAGGTTCAAAAAACGATGGCGTCACGCTTCAGTCTACCCAGCAGTAAATTGGTACCTGACTCTGATCTTAAGTTAAGGACGGAAAAGGCAGCGAGGAAGAAAACTCGTCACTCAACCTCACGCTGCTGGACCTAGTGTGGTGAAGTCTCTTACACTTCATTACCCTACAGCAGTAACTCTTGTGGGACTATCTTTACCTTTTTTACTTCGATCTGTTAACCTGTTTCATAACTGCCCCATTACTTCGATCTGTTAACCTGTTTCATAACTGCCCCATTTACTTCGATCTGTTAACCTGTTTCATAACTGCCCTATTTACATATTCAACAGTGCATCCATTTACAGTCACGAACACAGCACATACCAATTATAATCACTAATAAGACTTTATCTTACGCTGACCAGTTTCTGTGGGGATAAAATGCGACCTGAGACCTTACACCTTGGGCTTGCTGTTCACCTGTTTTGACCTACAACCTTTTGAAGTCATCGTTCTAAATACCAGGTCACAGATGCGAGATCCCCTGTGATACTGTGAAAAGTACTGGGTACAAATTCGGCGTCTCATTTTTAATGGGACGGCATTTGGCCCTGGGCTGTGTTGATCATAGGTGGGATTTCGGGCCCGGAGATTTGGTAGAAAAGTTGACAAGAAGTTAGTGAAGCGTGAAGTGTGACATGCAACGTTGGAGTAATACCGTCTGATTGTGTGTGTTGCATGGTTGTCACAGTGTGTATATCGCTAAACTGGTTAGCTCCATCACTTCGTTGCAGTTTTTTAATGGATGCCTAAAGATCTGCATCTTAGTGTTAAACTGCTAGGTACAAGACAGAATTCATAATGTGAGTATTTAGTGTGTTTGTTTATGATTATCACAGTTCAGCTAGAAATTGCCGGCCGCGGTCCGTTTTATTGATTACTTTATCAGATACACGTTTTTTTGTTTTGTTTTGATACCAGTTTTATTTCTTCGTTTTTGCATTAGTGCAATGCTTTGAAGTATCGCAGATAGCGTCAATTACAGTAGAACTCCATTTATCCGAACCCCATGGGACCGAGCATCGTTCGGATAATCAAATGTTCGGATAATTGGATTACATAATGTATCGAGTACATGTACACATATTTCTAAAAAAAATTAACCATCACAAGGAAATTACACTATAAAACATATTTACTTGTACTGTAATAATAATACCCACACTGTATTAGATCACTGTATCACCAAAATCTTTTATTACACTGCAGTGCATGTACTACTTGTATTAATTATTTTTGTTAAGAAAGAGAAATGTTTTCAAAATAACATTACAAACGATTCAAAACCAGGCGCAACTTACGTATACATGTACTTGCACAGATGTAACCCACTATTTAAAATAATGAGGAATCCTCTTTTGCACCAAACTGGATAGTCTCCTTTTGGCTGCTAAGTCCCGCATTCTCTTCAACAGCAGCAGCTGTGTAGGACAGCTGTCATCTTCTTGCTCGTACCAAGCCATCGCTGTTTCTAGTGCTATAAAGGCCTCTTCAGGACTTGGTCGACGTTTTGGGTTTTCTTCATAATCTACAAGTACATCATGTACTTCTGAGGTGTCTTCATCATCGGTCACTACATGTATTTGGTTTTCTTATTTCACAAAAGACAAAATTTCTTCGTCATTCAAAAACTGAAAACCAGAATCATTATCATCTTCTAGCACACGTGTGCATCATCTTTGTCACAGGCCGAAAATCCGGGCATTGCTTGAAACAGTTCCACAACTTCATTTATACAATCATCATTTGTGTCCACTACAGTAGTTTCATTTCCTCCTTTTTTTCCCAAGCAATCTATTCCAAGCCTTGTTGAGATTATCTTGTGACAGGGTGGTCCAAGCATCAGCTAACATATATCAGCAGTCTTTGAGATTAAGCTTTTTGGAAAACGCCACTACACTTTCTTCATCTTCAGCCAACAATAAACGACGCATGACTTCCTTCTTGTACATCTTTTTAAGCTTTGCTATAACACCCTGATTCATTGGTTGAATCAGTGCTGTTACATTGGGAGGCAGAAAAAATTACTTTAAAATTTGTATCAACTGCATTCAATGTATCCGTCTCTGGATGAGATGGTGCATTGTCCAGTAGAAGAATTACTTTTCCAGTTTTCTTTTCTTGTTCTCTCAACCTCTTCATATTTGGGATGAATTGATTTGTATACCAATCAAGAAATATTTCACTATTCATCCAAGCGCTCTTCTGTGCTTTGTAGCACAATGGGAGACATGTCACATTCTTTAAACAACGTGGTTTTTTGGCTTTACCGATCATTAGCACCGGTAATCGATGACTTCCACTGGCATTCGCGGCTACCAAAATTGTTACTCTCTCTTTGCACTTTTTAAACACAGGGGAAGCTGCTTCGCGCTGAGATGCAAGGGATTTTTTAGGCAATGATTTCCAGTATAAGCCAGTCTCATCGGCATTATACACATCATCGAGTGAATAACCTTCTTCTTCCAAAAAAGCCAAGAATGTTTCTTTAAAATTATCAGCGGCAGTTGCATCGCTAGATAAAGATTCCCCTTGAATCTCCAATTCTCGTATGCCATGACGAGATTTAAAGTTTCTTAACCATCCCTGGCTAGCCTTAAAGTCAGGAGGACAGTCAAGTTGATTGTTGAACTGAAGTGCCTTTTCACACAATACAGAGCCAGCGATAGTTTCCCCTTTGCTTCTTCTTTGCACAAACCATATATACAAAGCCTTTTCCAAGTTCAAATCTTTCGCACTTCTCATGGTTTACGTTTCTTCGATCCATTTTCACTATCCAATTTCGATGCAAAACTCATAATTTTATCCTTGTTACTTTTGATGTCAGAGACTGTAGCTTTCCCAACATTAAAAATCCTGGCAAGTGAAGACACAGTTTCACCTTTTCCTAGTCTCTTGATAATTTCTGTTTTCGTTTCAATTGACAAAACATTGCGGTTCCTTTTATATGCTTTAGGCCTTCTGGAAGATGCCATATCGCACAGAGAAATACTTGCACACCAAAATTATTCTGCTGTAGTAGCAGACAAAATTATTTTAAGTTGAACTGTCTGTTTAGCCAGTGTTCTGCCTAGAACGCACACGTACACTAGATTGGTGAACCAGATATTAACTGACTTTATGATCTAACTGACTTCCTGTACGTAAGCGACCGACCATTAGATCATTCCATCCTCTACTGTTGTTGTTGTTGTTGATTTCGTCTACTATGTTGCTGTAATACCCTGTTCAACCTGAAAGTTGGTTATAATTGGGGTATATAGGGTGTTTACTATCTTCGGTGCTAGCCTGTTGTTAGTCCTGAAAAGGATTGGTCCTAAAAAGGACCACTAGCTGTCTGTCAGGATACCTCTTTGCTCTTGTCCATTCGGGGTGTCGTGGCGTGTTCATGGTGTACATTTGTTGTTTTCCTATCTGGCTTGTTAGGTTTTGTGAGTTTTTGCCCTCCTCGTTTCTGCTTCTTGTGTCTTCCTTTTCTCCAGTGTCTGGGAAAGCGCTTTTTCTATCATTGTTGGGAGTAGCTCTTCCCACGTTTCCTCGATGACTTTGTCGTTTGATTGGTCGTTCGTTTTAGTGTCTTTTGTGTTTGATGTAATTTCTTCAATGGTCATTCTTTCTGCCTCTATTCTTTTCAGTAGTTGTTCGTTTCCATCTTTCAGTTCTATCAGTTTCCTTACATCTTCTTCTATCTGTTGCTGAATTCTTTTCATGTCTTGGTGTATTATTTTCATGTCGTTTATGACTTGTTGTTGTTTCGCGCTTTCCGAGCTGTCATGTATTTCTTCACATCTGTCAGTTGAGGTTCTGTTTTTTGTGTGGCTGGCGGTTTTCTCTCTCCTTTCGCAGTTGTTGTTTCAATTCTCTCACTTCAGTCGTGAGCCGTCTGACTTGTTCAGTTAGGCTGTCTTGGCGCCTATCACCTAGAGTACTTGCCTTCAGTGTGTTTTTTGCCTCATGGTATGATACTCCCTTTCCAATGGCAACTGTAATTATTTGCCTTGTTTGTTGGTATTCGGGACATCCTCGGTATCGTGCTCCGTGCTTTCCGAGGCAGTTGGTACATTTTCTATTGTTATTTGGTGCTTTGTAGTCTTGGTCTTTTTTGGCCTTTGGGCAGTCTTTGTATTCGTGGCTGCCCGCACAGTATCTACAGACCGTCTCTTTTCTGCACGTGTTCCTTGTGTGAGAAAATCCCTGGCACTTTGAACATTGTATCACTGGCGGGATGAAGGCATGTGCTCTTCGAGGTCTATTCTGGATAGTGATGTTTTCTGGGACTGTTTTCCCCTGTAGAGTCACTATTATCAGTCTGGTGTCTTCTTTGTTCCAGGATTTAAGCCTTTCTGCGTGTGTGAATCTGTACCGAGGGTTTTCGGCCTGGATGTAGCTGAGGGCCTCTGTGTCTGACAAGTTGGTGTCTATCCCTTTGATGACTACTCTCTTGGTTTCAGTGTAGATTTCTGCTTGGATTTTGATCCGGTGTGGTAGCTGAAATTCTTTAGGCCCGGATGCCAGAGCAGTCATCAGCGATTTAGTTTTTTCTGTATCATTCAGGGCAAGTGTCACTCCCTGTTGGTGCCTTCTGATACTAATTATGCCTCTTTTGCCTACTACTTTCTCCAGGACATTGATTACTTTGTCGTCCGGGAGTGCCCTGAGTGTGGCTTCTCCTTCCGACAACTGCGTAATTTTTATTTTGCGCTCTTGATCCTGTTCTTTGTGAATACTTTTTTCTTAGTTCGTCTGGGCGGCATCTCCCATCTGCTACCACTGGTTGAGTATTTGTCTTCGGGCTCGGTGCCCTGTCCTCTTCTGTCTGCTTGTGATTTTGCTTCTCTTGTTCACCTCGGAGGACTTGGCTGTTCTTTGTAGGATTCCGGCGTATCTCGATGTCTGACACTCGAGCCGCCTCAAATAGTGCTTCTTTCATCTCGGCATCGTGTGGTGGTGTCAACGGTGTTTTGTGTAGCTTCTCTGTAGTAGACAGGGCTTCAGTTGACGATTTGGGTACTTGTGGTGGTGGTCTCTGGGTTTTAGGCTCCTGTCTTCTTTTTCTTCTTTCCAACATCTGTTTTATCTGTTCTAACGCTTTCATCTGGTCTTCTTCTTCTGACATCTGTTCTATCTGCTCTAATGCGCTCACCATGTAGTCATATTCTGGGTCTTCATCGTCAAGTTCAGAACTGCTTGCATCTGCTTTCTGCTCTTCCTCGCAAGGAGTCTGGTCATTCGGGCTCTCAACCGGGTCGATACACGTCGCAGCTAGCTCCGTCATCGTATCAAGAGTTGGAGAAATTTCGGTCCCCGCACGAGTACTTGGGGCAGTTTTGCTCTCTGGCTGTCTTTCTTTGTTGATTGTGTTATTCCCCTGGCTGTTCTGCGCTGGTGGGCTGGTATAAATCTTCCTCTTTTTAGCGTGAGGTTTCTTTCGGCCCATTTTGACTATTGCGATCGCTGTGTACGTCCTGAAAAGGACGCTGGTTATAGTGCGGTTGAGGTGTTGACCCCATCCTCTACAAATTACTCGCACACATTTGAAGCTTGCAGCATCAAAAGATTCAAAAATGTAGTCTAACATGACTGGTGGCGTCTGATTTTTTTTTTTTTTTCTCTCGAAAAAGTGTTCGGATAATTGGATGTTCGGATAATTGGGGTTCGGATAAATGGAGTTCTACTGTAATGTTTCCGATCTAATGCACGGATTGCTGACTGATACGATGTTATTTTGTGCTACTTTTAGATGCTGCCACTACCATCCTTCCACCTCCCATCTCACTTTCCTGCGCCATTCCTTACTCCTGTTCGCTTCCCTTTGGAAATTTATATGGTCGAGCTGCTGGTAAATCGAAATTCAAATTCACAAACTGTCCACATCTAATTATTCTTTGTTGTTCAGTATATTCCACCATTACTTCTGAGCTTTTGTTCATACTCGTATATGTGTGCATTGATGTAGGTATCTATGTATTTATGAATATGCGTACGTGTGTATGTATAAATGAACTTCCCTTTCTCCCTCGCTACGCAGCATCGGACCATCTCTGTAGTTGGCCCAATTCATGAAGCATGCAGAAGAGTACGGGCTTATTTCATGTGCGGTTGTAGTATTGTGATATGGATGGGTTTGTACTCCACGTCTTACCGCAGTTCCCCTCAACTTCCTTGATTTAGTATTGTGATACAGTAGCACTTTGTTTTACATGAGATTGCTAGTTAGTCCCATACTTGACTGTACTCAAGAATTGAATATAATTTTTTTTTTTAAAGTTTTGGCGAGGCGCGTCCCGTTCAACCTAGTTGGTTATATTAGGGCGCATGACCAAAAATAAAAGTATTTTGATTTGTATTTCTGAGAATATAATTAGCTCCTTAACGTGGTTTTGGCCCTTTATTTCTCTGTAAGAATTCAATTCTTGTAAACTGTCCAAGCCATCTCAGCCATTTTGATTTTAGAGGGCCTATTATCGTTTGGATTATATAGCCATATTATTAGCTGTAACTTTCCACAGTCGTTATACTATTATCCAGTCTCCACATATTATTAATCATTCTTCATATATTATCCAGTGTCTGGGTACTATTACCAATATTTCAGATATTAACTCCCTTCTTCAAATATTATCTCTCATTTTCTGTAATCGGTATGATTAGTTACCTGCAATGTACGTTCTTTTAAGTACAGTGTAAACTTTCAGTTCGCGGATTTAACATTCACGAATTGAAATATGTGCAGACGATCGTAAGCAGAAAGTAAAATTATTTAATCGGCGTTAAAAAAAAAAATCCATTCTGTGCCAATATTTACTGTCGCAATAGACTTGGCGAATTATTCTATGACTAGTAATTAGAGATGGCTACTGTGTTTATGTGTCGAAACAATGTGTCGAAACTGCGTCGTACCCGAACGATTCGATGCGCAGATTTTTGCGGTGTCGATACAGTGTCACGTCCTGTCTGTTTTGCAGAGACACATTGTCTCACCCAGATTCGACACATAGCCTGCTTCGAACAGCAGCTTCAGTTCCCGTCTGCTTCGCTGTTTTGCAAAAGGCACACTGTATCATTGTCTCATGTGTCAAGCGTGCGCTACATATGGCGTTCATAGATAGTATGGAAAATCAAACAAGTCATAATTTTTTTTAAAATTATTCCTCAGGACTGAAAGAGGCTTACTACTATTAGGTGTCTGCTCGGTTTGAGTTGAATCATTGTCGCTGACTGTACCTATTCTAGTTTTATATAATGTGTCATTATTACTGTTATTATTATAATTTTTTTCACTTTTACTGCAGCTGTCAGCATGTTCCCCTTGCATATCATCATAATGAAAACGACTGTGTAAAATTCTTAACAGTGGTCACACGAAATACCATAGATTTGTACTAACGAGAATAAGTAAATCTGCATACTAGGGTGTCACGACTCATGTCTCATTGTTTCAGTTAATTTACTTGTAGTCTGCTGTTTCGAAACAGTTCCATAGTTCTTTTTCATCCAAGCGCTAATTATACGCATGTTACGGTACTCTTGATTCCTGACTTCAGGCGCTCTCGTAAGAAAACGTGTTTTGTTTATACATAAAATAGTGTTTAAAACTTGTGTTCAACCTCATTTAATCTTCATTTATGGCGGGGAGAAGCCCTGTTTGGGATTATTTTGTAAAGATCAAAGACAACAAAGTAAAATGTAACGTGTGTTCTGGTATTTTATTATTCAAGGGTTCGTCAACTTCAAGTATGACTAGGCACTAGAGATGGCTACTGTGTGTATGACGGTATGTGTCGAAACAATGCTTCGAAACAGCGAGCGATTCGACACTTCCTGCTTGCTTGTTTGTTTCGTCTGCCTCGCTGTTTTGCAGCGACACACTGTCTGAGCCTATGTAAAATTTGAATCAACCGTTCGGAACATTAGTATGGAATATCAAACATGTCATATTTTTCAGGGATGTGTTATGATGACTTGATTTTACAAGTGATATTATTTTTGCTGAGAAGTTATAGACACTGGAAATTGTGTCAGTGTTGCAGTTGTCAATGTTTTAGGCGCTATGTTAAAGTTGAAAGTGTCAGTGTGTTCGTATAAATGTAATATACACTTTATTAGCTCTGCTGATATGTGTACTCGGTGTGAATTTGAATCATTGTCTACCAAATCTAGCTTACTCTAGTTTGATATCATGTGTTATTATTACTGTTATTATTATTGTTGTTTTTTTATTATTTTCCCATATACTGCAGCTATCATCATATCTACGTTTTATTACATCATAATGAAGACTTGTGTAAAAATATTGAATTGTGGTCACACGAAACGCCATAGATTTTCACACACGACAGTAAAAACAGAGGAAAGTGTCTCACACAGTTCATGTATACCCGCGCCGGTACTGTCTATAAGAGACTTCTTTCTCCCCGATACGGGCAATTGTGTCGTTGTGTCGACTCACTGTTTCGAAACAGTTTAAATCACTGCGCTAACTGTTTCGAAACAGTAGAGTGTGTCAATTTGCCCACCTCTACTAGTAATAACCCGTCAAACTTGACGGGTTTTTAATTATAGTGTGCTGTTTCCGTTCCCGGATGAGCAGATAGAAGTACATTCTTAGAGTGTTTTTGGTTTCTTTCCATTATACAGTGTAATCAAACTTTTCTCAAACACCGTCATTTGAACGCTTTTCTTTGTTGATTGTAACTATTTTCGGTAGAGTATATATAATGGAAACAATTCAATTTTTCAACACAGTTGCATTCCTCAGCTGTGACCAACGTACACACGGCGAGAATTATATTATTTTAGATTCAATTTAAAAGTTCTTTGATTACAACATTTCGTGTGAAAGTGCGTGGATTGTTTTCAAAGAGTGTTCTCTGGTAATAAGTGGTTTTAACAAAAACTTTCAAGTTTTCATGATTTGTACATCGGGCGATAGCTCATGCACACCAATTTTTACGCACTTTTTCTTTGTCGAGCGCTACTAATTTCGTGAAAGAATAACAAAAAAAAAAAGTATTTGTTTTATATAACACCCACGCCGCGCAAGTTGCACACCGTGCGTTGCGCACTTTTTTTTTATGGCGCGAGTTACTATTTTGAGTGCGACCGACCGACGTAACATACATAAGTAATTATGTTAGTTGGGATGGGATATGATTAGAATCTATAAATTTATTGTGCACTGTATACAATGAACGATGTGTTTTGCGACTGGGAGAAGTAGGCCTATATCCTATACGTACAAGGGCCTTTAGTTACTGTTAGTTTTATTTTTCTTCAGTTACTGTAGCCTACTGTAGACTGTATATTGTAAATAGCGAGGCATGACTTACTTACTTACTTAGTCGTTCCCCTTCTACCGTGAGGTGTAGAGGTTTGGAAGAGAGAGCGCCAGACCATTCTATCAGCTGTCTTCTTCCTGGCCTGGTTCCATTCTAGTCCTCGGTCCTTCAAAGATTGTCTAATGTTGTCCTCCCAGCGGACTCTGGGTCGTCCTGGAGGTCTGGATCCCTGGCTCTTTGTTTCCCATGCTTGTCGTGGTAGCCGATCTTCTCCCATTCTGCAGACATGGCCAAACCATCTCAGTTGGGACTGTTCTATTTGGGTCTGCAGCGGGTGGGATTTTAGGCCTTGACGTATCGTCTGGTTGCGGACCATGTCTCTTCTTGTTACTTCAACCACTTTCCTCAGATACCTCATTTCTGATGTTTGGATCTGGCTTTTGTGGGCATGACACTACATCTAAAAAAAAAAGTTTGCCTCGTTTTGGCAAGGCACGTCCCGTTCAGCCTAGTCGGTTATATTAGGGCGCATGTCCAAATATAAAAGACCCTTGATGACACTAATAGAAGATTTATATTAGATGACCTAAAATCACAGGCTCCAGAAATGTGTTGCAGGATACGGGTTTACCCGGTTTTTAGCCTGAATTGCGACTTTAAAAAATGTTCTTCCCTGATCAGAAAGCTGGGAAGCCGAAACTCTGTCAGTGGCACTGATGTTCATATAAAACAAACGTGGAACATAAATTATATGTGAATTTATGTGCTCAACAAATTGCACGTCAAGTCTGCTTGTCAAGTGCCATTCTTCACAGTCTTTCCATTTTCTTCCGTATAACTTTCAAGTCTGTTTCCAACTCCCTTATTGGGTCTTCTAGAACAAGACTGCCATGTTGTCTGCCATGTTGTGCTAACAAGACTGCCATGTTGTGCTAACAAGACTGCCGCGTTGTGCTAACAAGACTGCCATGTTGTGCTAACAAGACTGCCATGTTGTGCTAACAAGACTGCCATGTTGTGCTAACAAGACTGCCATGTTGTGCTAACAAGACTGCCATGTTGTGCTAACAAGACTGCCATGTTGTGCTAACAAGACTGCCATGTTGTGCTAACAAGACTGCCATGTTGTGCTAACAAGACTGCCGTGTAGTGCTAACAAGGCTGCCGTGTAGTGCTAACTAGGCTGCCGTGTAGTGCTAACAAGACTGCCGTGTAGTGCTAACAAGACTGCCATGTTGTGCTAACAAGACTGCCATGTAGTGAATATTTTGTTCATAGTTGAAGTTTTTATTGGGGAAAAAGGGGGGGGGGGAGGGGGGGGGAAGAGGACTTAAGCTTCTTCAGCTTGAAGTGGCGGGCCCTGTACCCGATCCTCCTTAGTTTCCTTCGAAAATAAAGTTCCTGTGTTCGTTCGTTCATTCTACATGCCTGACAAAACGTAGAGTTACCATTATATGCTCTCCTTTCGGGCCCCGGTTAACATACGAGCAAGCAAAGAATTAAATAGACGATAAGGGCACGCACTGAAATATTTATCCAGATTACGTTTTGCCACTTCTCTTTTCCCACATGTCCTCTTGACGTTTGATTGGCTACGATAATTGGCTGGATTGGCTACGATAATTGGCTGATGTTGATAACACAAGTAGCCGACATTATTATCCTGATGTCATGGTGATACGCTGCGATATCAGAGTTTAAATAGGCCTATTTTTTCTTGCACACCAGAGTAGATGATTGTCTTCCAAGATGTTTGTTCCTGACAAGATGGAAGAGAAAAAAAATAATCTTCGACTCAAACGTCAAGTCAGTTCTACTGTATGGCTCAGCTCTACGTGGTAAACAACAAACAGAAAACAACATGGCGCTCGTAGTATTCATACTCGGTTAAAAACTGGGACTATTTCATATAAAGCATATTTATCGTTGAAGCTATTTTAGTGCCTCTATAGTGTTTGTGCATATGCTTATTTGTTTATAGTCTAGTTTTTGTGTTTTGGTAACGTCCTAGCAGGTGTAGCATGGAAGCGACGTTCCTTTCTTTTTTTTTTCCAAACCTCAAAAATATCAGAGGTCATCTTGATAAACGGGTGCTGTTTTGTTTACACAGCGATAACGTGAGTTATTCTGCTGCAAATATAATCCCGTGAGTCTGATTGTATGGTCCTAGTGACTGGCTTTTACACGTGTGCTGCACATGGAAGAAATTTATTTTCGATGTTCAGAATTTACTGATCGACGCCACTCGATAACAGACCATAAGTGGCAATATCAGCATTAGTTAATTTTAACTTACGTGTGACAATAACTACGTGTTTGTTTGTGACGTGACGTGGATGGTTTGACATGTGTAGGATATATTTATTATTCGTTTCATTATTTGTAGACTTACGTTGACAAGAGAAATCCACGGTACTTGAAAAGAATGGAGACAGAAAGAGAGCACCCAGGCCATTTAAAAAATGATGCATATCATCATCTATCTGGGCGAGACCAGGTCACCATTTTTCCGCAGCGCAGTGGACACAACAGAATGAGATACCATCTATACCACAAGTACAGAATTGGTGCAACAGATCTCTCCACCTGCGGCACGAGCCCGATGACAGCGAAACGCCTGCTGCAGTCCTGCCCAACATCAACAGCAATGAACGGAGGAAGTAGCATATGACAACCACGAAAAACTGTTTGGAGATGTCAAAAACCTTGAACTGACTACTGCCTTTATTAGAGTCATTAATGCAGAAGTCTGAAGGCGAACGAGGAAGAAGAAGAAGACATAATCTCTCTTTGTCGGTTTTCTATCTACTTTTCCTCCAATCTCTCATGTTGTCTCGATATAATCCAGCTTCTCACAACATGCCAAAAGAAAGTGTAATAGTTGCTTCTTCTAATGTGAGTAATAAACTTCCTTTGTCTACTTTCAGGCACATCCTCATTTAATTCTTCTAGCTTTATATGGTATTCGTAACACTCTTCTGTAAAACCACACCTCTGTGGCCTCCAGGGTTTTCCTTGATTGTTAAATAATTGTCCTTGACTCACTTCTATATGTTAAGAATGGCCCTATATAACACCGAAGTATCTTTCTTACCTCCATTGACAAAGAGTTATATACTGATCGTGTAGAAATCCATTAATGTATATATTTACAATCATAGTTGTTTTAGAGAAGACAACAAATCATGAGGTCAGTAGTTCTGTTAATATGAAAAAATAAAAATTAAAAATTACAGCAACGACACGAAAGTAGAACCAAACGTCATTAACATTATTTACAACTTGAAAGTTGATCGATTCTGAAACAGACATTAAAAAAATCTTGCGTTTGAAAAAAAAAATAATAATTAACCTTCGATACGTGAGCGGTCCC
The DNA here is from genome assembly GCA_024509875.1 of Oreohelix idahoensis. Taxonomy (NCBI): domain Eukaryota; kingdom Metazoa; phylum Mollusca; class Gastropoda; order Stylommatophora; family Oreohelicidae; genus Oreohelix; species Oreohelix idahoensis. Next base: position 165,863 of record JAMPIV010021094.1, read on the forward strand.
GTCTATAGCTACGGCGGTGAAAGGTAATATTTTATAGTTTTAAGAGTACTTTTTTTGTGTCTGTCCTTCAGTATGATCAATTTTCTTGTACAGTATTTAAAAAATGAGACCAAAGTTTTCCTGATCTCCTGGTTTTTACTATCACTGAAGAGTTTCTTCATTTTAATGCATATGTCGTAGTAACTAGACAGGTATAGTTAGTTTTTTTGACAAATAGCGTATAAGGTAGACAGACTGTTACTGATGCAACATAGGTTTTAAAAAATGGCAGGAGAGAGACATAAAAGGTAAAGGTGGTCTCATAGCAGATACTGCCGCAGGGGATCGAAGTGTTAGAGACTTTACTATACTAGGACCAGCTTCGAGAGGTGAGGCGACCAGTTCCCTTCCTCGCTACCTTTGCCTTCCCTAACTAAAGAGCAGTCAGGTACCTTTTTACAGTTGGGTAGACTGGAGCGTGATGACACCATGTTTCGAATCCAGTGCCATTGCCGCCAGAGGCCAGCGTTCTAACCACCCTGCAAATATGACGCTATTACTAATGAAACATAAGTTAAAATAGAGAATCAGTTTTAGTAACGAAACACGGATAACATAGAGTCAAATGTTACTGGTGAAACAAGTAAAATAGAGGGCCATTGTTACTAATGAAAAACTGGTAAAATGTAGTTTAACTATTGAAACACGGGTACAATAGTCATATGTTACTGTTACGTTGGTGGTGTGGGTTTAACTTGGTATAGGCTGACAATACTGATGTTGTCAGGGAAGGTCGGGCTTACAGTTTCTGGCCGACTTATATTTTGTAACGCGAAGACAAGTTTGTGGGCCGTAAGGATAGGCCAATGGTAAAAGGCAATGTCAATGCAGCAACGACAGGGTCATAAAGTTGACCAACGTGTAAGTCATGCAGGCTGGACTCGTTGTTGAAGATAAATCTTTGACGAGACAATTTATTGGACGAAAAGACGTTAAAATCATGGTTTCATTGCAGAAAATATATCATGGTTTCATTGCAGAAGATACATCATGAACGATATGTCCTTGATTGACCATACCGATTACAATAATGACAAGGTCAAACGACTTGACCAAATTGCCTTCGTCGATGTTGAAGAACATATATATTATGTAGACATCTAATCTCGCTCCTGATGTCAGAGGGACGCACTAGCCATTGATCATGACAGATACAATGGAAGTCCTGCCTTGACAAATATGGCTCTGGGTCTTGAGGCAAGACACCTTGAAACGTGCCGTTAACTGGCAATAATTATTAATGTAAACGAATTCCTGGAACGATCCCTCAGGAATAAAACTCTTGAGTACTTCAATATAAGTATGGGTCTTCTCTTTACATTAGAGAAAGAACACAAGAAAATATGCGTCCATCAACGACGACCGAAATATACAATGCCTCAAGGGTATGATTTGTATAGCAACAAATCGACGAAACAAAAGTGCGTCATCTGCATTCAATGATGATGCAGAAAAGTACGCATAACTATTTAAAAATGTACATCTATATTAGATGCACTCACATGTGCGTCTATCAAAACTAGACTGGCATGTGAAAGTCTCACACACTTAACTCCCACGAGCAAAAGGACTTAACAGTTACTAATGTAAACAGTCAAATGTAAACTGGTAAAATAGAGGGGCATTGTTTACAAATGATATACTGGTAAAATGGAGTTTAACTATTGAAACACGGGTAAAATAGAGTCATATGTTACTAATGTAAACAGTCAAATGTAAACTGGTAAAATAGAGGGACATTGTTTACAAATGATATACTGGTAAAATGGAGTTTAACTATTGAAACACGGGTAAAATAGAGTCATATGTTACTAATGTAAACTTGCTGGAACAACTTGGGATGCAGATGAGAAAGTGCTTAATACGTTGTACACAGGGCGAGTGAGGCCAGTCCTTGAATATGGCATAGCAGCATGAGCAACAGCAGCTAAGTCAAACTTCGATAAAATTAGCAGACTCCAAAATCAAGCAATGAGAATTATAACGGGAGGCATGAAGTCAACACCAAAGAACTCCAAAAGATTACAAGCCTCCAGCCAATGGAGGATAGAAGAGACTGCAGGGCTCAGCAACAGGCTGAAAAATTCAAACGAATTTCATTCCTGGAATTGAAAGAAAAAAGAGCCAAACTGCAACAGATAGAAAATCCATAGCGGCAAAATACATAGAGAAACATTACCCACGCAACACCTGGACCCACGGATGGATCAGCAACAAATGCAACATAAAATGAAGGTGGGGGTGTTTTTCTGACCTTAAGCACTGGTGCAGAAAAAAGGCTGTCAGTGGCAACTGGACAATTCTCGAGTAACTTCAGAGCAGAGGCCTTGAAAACTGCAGCTGAGGTTATATTGACAGAAGAAAGCACAGAGAGAAAAGTTGCTTTCTTTACTGATGCACAGTCAGTAATTGCAACGTTGAAAAGCCAAAATAATACAGACCTGGATGACCTCAGAGTAGTGCTCCACAAACTTTGTCAACGATTCAAAAGTGTTGTGATCCAATGGATCCCATCTCATTGTAACATCACCGGCAATGAAGAGGCTGACAGAATGGCAAAAGAAGGTTCACATCTACCTCAGCCTGATGCAAGCATAACTTTCGAGGAGGCAAAGAGTTTTATCAGAATCAGATACAGAAACAAATGGAATGTAGAACATCCAGGTCACACACAGAATGATGCTTACTACCAGCTCAACAGAAGAGAACAAGTGGTAATCTTCAGACTCCGCACTGGCCACAACAGATTGAGATACCATCCATTCAACAAGCTAAAGATAGGAACTACCGATCAGTGTAACTGTGGCACTGATAAAATGACTGCTGAACATCTGCTTCAAAGTTGCCCCTTATATGCGGTACAGAGAAAGCGCATATGGCCGACGCCAGTTCCTTTCGCGGAAAAGGTTTACGGGGGATTCAAATAGGCTCAAACTGACTACTGATTTCTTTGAGAATATTCAAGTGGACGTCTGAGAGTGTACGAAGAAGAAGAAAACACGGGTAAAATAGTCATATGTTACTAATGTAAACAGTCAAATGTAAACTGGTAAAATAGAGGGGCATTGTTACAAATGAAACACGGGTAAAATAGTCATATGTTACTAATGTAAACTGGTAAAATAGAGGGGCATTGTTACAAATGAAACACGAGTAAAAAAGAGTCAGTGTTACTATTGAAACATAGGTAAAACAGAGACTCGTCAGTTTAGACGTAATGATTTAATAATCATCCTTATCCCTAGACACGCGACCACAGCTTGAATATTCATCATAAATGTGTACCTAAATATTAATCTGGCACCATCAATTTGTGCCCGCAGACTTGATTTTGTATCATCTTTTTTGTATCCCAGGACGACCCAGAGTTCTCTGGGAGGACAACATTAGACAATCTCTGAAGGACCGAAACAGAAATCAAGAAGAGAATAGGAATTGCCAAAGCTACATTCAACAACATGAAACATATACTGACATCTAAACAGTTATCTCACAAATTAAAACTGAGAATCATAAAGTGCTATATATATTCTGCATTTCTGTATGGTGCAGAAACATGGACGATGTATAAGCATTTGGAAGAAAGAATTGAGGCTCTTGAAATGTGGATATATAGAAGAATGGGGCGTATCTCGTGGAAAGAGAAGAAAACAAATAAGGAGGTCCTAGAAAATCTAGGTATGAAAAGAGAATTAATGAGGGAGATCAAAGTTCGGCAGCTAAAATACTTTGGCCACATAAAAAGGCATAACACCTTGCAGAAGACCATAATAGAAGGGAGAGGTGAAGGCAAACGTGCAAGGGGAAGACACCGCTATAAGTGGGAAGATAACATCAAGAGATGGACAGGAAAGAGTCTTTCAGAGTGCACCACCAAGACAAGAAACAGAAGACGTTGGAGATCCATTACAGCCAACCTTCGTTGTGGAGATGGCAGCTGATGATGATGATGAAGGACCGAGGACTAGACTGGAACCAGATCAGGAGAAAGATAGCCGATAGGATAGTATGGCATTATCTCTGTCAAATTCTCTACACCCCAGGGTAGAAGAGAAACGACTAAGTAAGCTATTGTATCACCGAGCAAGTAACCCGCCAAAACATGACGCGCGGGAAGGGGGGGGGGGGGGGGGGTTTGTGTTGTGCTCTTTCTGCTTCATGTCCTGATGACGGCCCTAAGTCTCCTGTTGTTATTTCATTCCATTCCTTTTCATCCCATTCCAGCTTCACCGGATTGTTGTTTCTTTGTAGTCTAACTTACCATGACTATATATGGTCAATGGTCAGAGTACCAAGATAAAAACAACTTAAAGGTCTGAGTGCTCTTTTACTGGGCGTTCAGTTTAGCTTTACCGGTTTAGCTTTACCGGTGAAATGCGCGCATTTTCTGTATTTTCTTGAAGAGGTAGCAGGATATTTTCAATGTTCCTTTACAGGACGTTTCACTCTGACAACGAGTAATGTGGGAATATTTGGTCCAGCACAATCAGTTTACACCAGGTGTCGGCGGTCGGTCGTTCTTGATCTACCAGTAACCCCAAGGCATAATTTGGTAGATCTCTGGGGGAGTGAGGGGTGAAAAGAATATGTAACCTAGGTACATTTCGGACTAGCCCTCTCCCACAGGCACTTAAAAGCACTGTGTTTCTGAAGTTTAAAGGTACTTGCACCGCAATCCCAGTGGGTTCCCGCAAGTTAGCTTCCTAAAAATCATTTTCTTCGTGAACTGTATGAAGTTGAAAGCGATCTTTTCTTTCAAGTGGAATTAACATTCAGTAAAATGTTTAGTTTTAGTTTTCCACAATTCGGCAGATGAGGGTTACAGGATCGTGGGGCAGAGAGAGAAGTTACATATAGACTGGACTTGTTTCAAAATCCAGATACTCTGAAACCTGGAAACAGACATGATTATATTCAGGTAGATCTTCAGAGAGTTCGGTGTTTTTAAAGTAAATCCCCACAATTCCTGGGTTACCGACCCTTGGTTTTCGCTATATGTCATGTCTATCAACATTAATTTTGACTTAAAATTAAATCTTGAATCAACGACTTGGCCTTCATGATGCGATTTATCAACATTTTGGCGGGTATTTCTTATCACGGATGTACTCACGGATTTGACAACTGAAAAATAATTGTTTCATCTCAAGACATTGCAACGCCTCCTAGGAGCTGTGTGTTCGTTGTTCCATGAAGAACAAGACTGTTCTGTAGCTTCTAGGAACTGTGCGTTCGTTGTTCAGTGAATACCAAGACTGTTCTGTAGCTTCTAGGAACTGTGTGTTCGTTGTTCCATGAATACCAAGACTGTTCTGTAGCTCATAAGAACTGTGCGTTCGTTGTTCCATGAATACCAAGACTGTTCTGTAGCTTCTAGGAACTGTGTGTTCGTTGTTCCATGAATACCAAGACTGTTCTGTAGCTCATAAGAACTGTGCGTTCGTTGTTCCATGAATACCAAGACTGTTCTGTAGCTTCTAGGAACTGTGCGTTCGTTGTTCCGTGAAGACCAAGACTGTTCTGTAGCTTCTAGGAACTGTGCGTTCGTTGTTCAGTGAAGACCAAGACTGTTCTGTAGCTTCTAGGAACTGTTTGTTCGTTGTTCAGTGAAGACCAAGACTGTTCTGTAGCTTCTAGGAACTGTTTGTTCGTTGTTCAGTGAAGACCAAGACTGTTCTGTAGCTTCTAGGAACTGTTTGTTCGTTGTTCAGTGAAGACCAAGACTGTTCTGTAGCTTCTAGGAACTATGCGTTCGTTGTTCAGTGAAGACCAAGACTGTTCTGTAGCTCCTAGTAACTGTGCGTTCGTTGTTCCGTGAAGACCAAGACTGTTCTGTAGCTTCTAGGAACTGTGCGTTCGTTGTTCCGTGAAGACCAAGACTGTTCTGTAGCTCCTAGTAACTGTGCGTTCGTTGTTCCGTGAAGACCAAGACTGTTCTGTAGCTCCTAATAACTGTGCGTTCGTTGTTCCGTGAAGAACAAGAAGGTTCCTCTGCTCTAAGGGTCGACATCGATCGATTGTGCTCGACCGATAGTTCACAGTAGGGGATTTGATAGCTCTCTAGGTAGCGGAGGAGGGGTGGTGAACGATGAATTTTTAAAATGCTTTCACGCAAGCATAACCTACCTACCCGCAGCGTTTGTTATTATGATTCTGGTACTCGCAGGTCAGTAGTAAGCATACAGGCTTAATTATTATCTCCAAACCGTTTGTATGAGACTTTTTTTATTGTATTGTTTTTGCCCTTCAGTATGATCCATTTTCTTGTATTTAAAAAAAAAAGACCAAAGTTTGCTGATCACCTGGTGTTTACCATCACTGAAAAGTTTTCTTCATTTTATTGCATGTTGTAGTAACAAAACAGGTATAGTTAGTTTTTAGTCAAATACCGTATAAGGTAGGTCAGTAGTAAGCATACAGGTCAATTTATTATCTACAAACCGTTTGTATGGGGTTCTACGTGGCATATCTGCTGGTCTGAACGTATTAAAAAAACGGTTTGTATTCGCCATGACATGTCTGTTTTGTTTTGTTACATTTAAGCCTTGTTTTTATTCATTGCGTTACATCAGCGCTATTTTTGGAACTATTTTGAAGAGTCAAGATGGATTTTTTTTTTTGGTGCTGCATGACCCGCAAAGGTGACAACAGAGTTATACGTCGTTGGTGAAAAACCGTTCAGACATCAGAAATAACATCGTACATGCTTGACCTTAACCCTAATCCTTCCAAGGAAGATTATATATATATATATATATATATATATATATATATATATATATATATATATATATATATATATATATATATATATATATATATATATATATATATATATATATATATATATATATATATATTGCATGGAAAGACGGGTGAAAAATATTCTAGTGCAAAGAAAGGCATATAAAACATTTTTTTATTCATGAAATGAAACCTTCCTTGCAAAAGCGTCCCTAAAGTATTTGGCACCAGGGGCGGATCATACCTTTGACACCCCCTCCCGCTCGTACAGTACTATTATAATAGTGTCCGGTGACGCCCCCTTCCTGCCTGTCACCCGGGGTGGACTGCCATTCTCATACCTCCCTGAGTACGCCACAGGGCTCTGCTAGTTCCCCTCTCCTATGACCTGTCTGGGGCGTTATCGGTTTTTGCTAGATTACCCTATAGCTTCCACGTGGAGCATAGACCTTCAATGAGGTCACGCCAAAGTCTCCTGTCTTGTGCCATCTGATCAAGTTCGTTCCATGTCGTCTTTATTTTTGTAAAATCTATCTACTGTTCCCCTCTGTGTGTGTTTTAAGGTTTCCCTCTGTGGCTTTTACTATGGGAACTCCATAACAAGAACTACCTTGTAATGCGATCAGCCGGTTTCCTTAATGGGTATCCTATCCAAAGATATCGTCTGTTCTACACCTCTAGCTGCATTGGTACTTTCATCAGTTCCACATTAGTGATCCTTTCAAAGAATGTTAATCCTAATATTTATGCGTGGCTGACTGTAGAGAGGAAGATATAGATCGGTGAAAACTCAATTAGAAGACTGGAAATCGAAGTCACCAGGAAGAAATGACATCACCATAATATAAAACATATTACTTATGATACATGAAAGTTGTTTACTAAGGATTCCAGGTCTTTACACCCCTCCACCTATTTCTTGTATTTGGTTGGTGTGTATACACACACAATTTGATAATTTTGATTTTCCCTATTTAGAATGATTTAACAGAGTATATGATGCCAGTTTAACATATCGACAATTGTACATATTATTTGGAATTGAAAAACAATATATACATCCTAATTATAACATATCAGAGGTTGAACGGATATCTCTTATCATCTATTAACATTTTTTTTTAAAGTCACCACTTCTAAGTGTCGTCACAACTATAACACCGCGGTCACGGCCAACATCGGCGTTAATATTCCCGTCATTACTTACTGTTACTTCACTGTTACTTCACTGTTTCGGTCAACTGTTGCCGTGAAGTGTAGTGACGAGCTGCAGTTTGTGTTCTTGGGCCAAGTGTGTCGCCTTGGCTGCTGTAAGCCCTTGTTGTTGTACAATGTCTGTGATGATGTCTGTCCATCTGCCTCATGGTCTTCCCCGTGCTCTGAAACCAGACCTGCTACTCTTTTAGGTGCGTAGTGTTAATTTATCGAGGTCTATTCTCATGACATGACCAAACCACTTGATTTTCTGTTTCTCTATTCACATGATGCAGGATATAGTATATAAAATGTGTCTGATTGTCATTTCTCATTGTCTCCCTTGGTAACATTAATGGATTTTCTTAAGCATCTCATCTCACAGGATGTGATTTTTCTCTTCCTTGCTTTGGTCAGGGTTCGACGCTGATAATAAAGAGTTGGGTAAGGATATACTATTTATCAGCTGTCATGTAGTTTCTCTACGGATATCCTGATGTTTGCCAGTTGGTACGTCACTGCACTACCTTTTTGACATCTTGTTTGTGTTAAATCTTCCATTTTCTGTAAAGATGCTTCCTAGGTTCTGGAACATGTTTAAGGTTAACGTTGTTGACGTTAAGTGGGCCTGGTGATCTGTTGATCTAAACGTTGTATCTTCCACAGGATGATATAAGTGCGTCTGTATGATTTTGCAATTTGTTCTCATCTTCACATACAGTCGTGATTACCATCAGGAAATAGGGTGACATCACATCACCACATCGCGATCGTCAAGCTACCAGTACCACCACCACGTAGCATCAAACACACAGTATCTAAAAGTACAGGTAGTCTTATAGCAGATACTGCCATGGAGGAGGGAAGTGTTCGAGACTCATATATACTAGGTCTCAGCTTTAAGATGTAGGTTGGCCAGGTCCCTTTCTTGCTGTCTTTGCCTTCCGTAGCTCAGAGCAGAGTCAGGTACCTATTTTTTACAGCTGGGTGAAGCGTCACACGACATGGTTTTAAATCAGGAACCTTTACCCCGAGAAGCAAACGCGCTGACCACTATCAAACACCAACAGTGTTCCATCATCGTAAAAAGCTCGATGAATTACTCAGCAGCAAGTCAGAACATGAACAGAGACCACGAATATCATTATCGCTTATAAACATGCGCCTGCAGGATCTGGACAAACAACACGGTTTCGTGGAACAACGAGTGCTGAAACAATATTAGCGTACGCCCGAGAGTTTGATTGTAAAGAGTGGGGAGCGTGTGTAGGAGTGTAACTGAACAGCGACCTTGCTAGAAAGTTGACCATCGTCAGTGTTTCAAATTGATCATGGTCTAAAGCAGGCAGTTTTTCACTCCCCTGGCTGTGTATGATTGGTAACACTATTCGTGTTTATTTCTTTCGCTTTTTTTTTTTTTTGTAAAGTAACGAAACACGCACGTGGGTAGTGCCCGCCTTTAAACATAAATATTCAGTCTCATACACTCACATATTGAACAATACTATACACATAAAGGAAAAACTAGAACCAAGACGTTAATTTCATAAATACATCATCACCACTGTCGTAAATTTTGATAGGTAATTATGATCGATTCTGGTCCCGTCTGAATGGAACTAGAACAGGTGGTAGCTCAGTGAGAGATAAGGTAAAGAAATAGATTTCACGAGTGAAATGGTGAAAGGTAAAGTCTGTCCCTGGATTTGAGAAGATACTCTATTCCAGTCTATCGTTTACGACTGAAATTAGTTGATCAGACAGTTTCCTTTCTATATATATGAACATATACACTATAACCACTCACATACACACACACAGAGATAAGTGACGACAATTAGACGCACAAACGTGAAACTATATTAATGGAGTAGGGATATTGGGACGAGCTGTCCGACACAGGTAATTAAGTTTTATGTTAAGTTTATTTATCATAAAGAAAAAAAAACTTCACAACAGCTATTATCAAAATATCAAATATAAAAGCATAGGTTACAGAATTAATAAAGAAATAGACACATAAGTGCAGTCCCCTCTGTTGAGACAAGATCCCACAAGAAGAAGTTAATTAACCCCCAAAAGGTCAAAAGATTAGCACTATGGTATAGGATTTGACTATACTGTAAAGAACAGAGTTCTGGTTAATCTATTCTGAAATGAACAGTATGAGCAAACATAAGAAGGAGAAAAAAAACACAAAGTGAGTACATTAGTTATACAACATAAGAATTATTCATCCCTGCTTTCTCTCGCTCTGACAAACATGTGATCACATTTCATTCTCGCTTACCAAATAAGTGTTGACAACAGCTTGAACATATCTCCATGCTCCAGGTAACAGATTCAGTGTCGGTTCTTTTGGCAAAGTAAGCCCCAGTTCCTCAAATGACTGATTAATCCTATTATTTGGTGAACGCTTACTTTGTTATTTATTATTATTGACTCTGTTCATGTCACAGCAATTAGTCCAGGTATGAAACGCAACTTCGATATCAAATGTCACAGTGTACAGTAGCTTGAAATATTCGATAGTTAAATAGAATGTCAGGTAGATAAATCTTTTCTGGGTAAATCCTCGCCACAACACAAGTGGTCGGTAATCGGGTAATGTTAACTTTTGATATTCTTCGCCACAGCGGGCTGAAGTACGGTAGATAAAAATGCAAAAGAAATCTGGGTAGCTAAATGTCCAGTTAAATTTTATTCTTAGTGTCATATATTGGTACGCGCTCTCTCTCTCTCTCTCTCTCTCTCTCTCTCTCTCTCTCTCTCTCTCTCTCTCTCTCTCTCTCTCTCTCTCTCTCTCTCTCTCTCTCTCTCTCTCTCTCTAGGTGAGACAAGAGGCCAACCAGGTCAACCTCGAAGACCCGATAATTACAATAAAAATGTTTTTTCTTGTATTTATTGAACTAGACTTAGACCCTTTTCTCAGATTAAGGCCGCTGGTAGATTTTGGGTTTGTGACCCGTACTAGATATAGGAAGAAAAGTACAAACATTTTAACCACAATCTCAATTCAATCCTAACCCGCGTAAAGGTATAATTTATTATTATCGTTTTTAAAAAAAACCCGTGAAATAAGCGCTAGTCATTTGTAAAGTTACTCATAATGAATTAGAAATAAATATACATTTCGTCAGTACTCATAATGAATAGTGCATTTACTAGTCGATTAAAATATCTCTTACCGGTTAATAGCAATTAATTAAATCAACGCTACAGCCGGAACAATTTAGCTATAAACTATTTTAATTATGCTAGCCAATTAACACAGTAAATCCTAGTGCAATATAAATGACGAACTTTTAACAATTAAATCACTCAACACAGAAAATCTTAGTGAAATATAATGCCGGACTTAACAATTAAATCACTCAAATTTCTAGTATAATATTTACCGCCACAGAAATATGACTATCTCCATTCGGAAAAACTAAGAAATTCCACTGGTATAATGGATCTAGAATTCGAAGCTAGACGTCTGAAAATTATGTGGGTACTAGATAAACTGAGTTAGAAGGATGCGGTATATATATATCAATTTGGTAAAAAAAATCGCTAACGAGTGCGAGATATCACGCCTTTGGGAAAATCTGTGGTAAAATTCTGAATGAAAGCTAAATTTGCCACTTTCGCCGACCGCTAGACGTTGGCCCACGAGCAAATCGTCTCTTTGATCTCTGGTTCCGTAGCTTAATTACATTCCGAACAAACGGAAGTGGGGGGGGGGGGGTAACTGTAATTCCCCCTGACCAAAGTAATTACCGAAAAAGTACGTCTTACCTTATCGCCCTTGATTTTCTTCATTAGCTTATCTCCCCCTTTTCTCTCGCTACGTGCATTATAGTCTGGCCTGTATACATTCCTAGTGTCTATAAGACATAGAGAAACAAAAAAAATAGGCGTGGCTACCATTATGAGTTTGACAGATATAAAGTACGAGCCGCGCTAGCGTAGTGGTTACAACACCGCTCTGGCGACCGGGTGATACAGGATCAAACCCGGGCGACGGCATTTGAGGATTTTTCGTCGACCGGGATTTGGACTGGATTAACTCGAGACCTGGCGAGAACATTTGAAGGAGTGTCGTCGACCAGGGACTGGCGGCTCCTGAGCCGTCCCAGCTGCAATGGGTACCTCCGAAATCGGCGAGTATTTGCCTGAATGGCGAGGGACACCTGTCTCTGTACAAGAAATAAAGGGATACTCACGTAAAATCAATGTCAGGTTAGACATAAAATAATAACCTGAGATTTCGCCTCGAGTATTAGCGGGCGAACGCAAAAAAAAAAAAAAAGTACGAAGGTTCTGCATTAACAAAACGTGCATAACTAATAAGGAAGCAAGGTGGGAGCAAAACGTGTGGGTGCATGTAATCTATATTTACATAACTCTGTCGCAACCACCCCTCAGCTCATCAAAGAGCAAATGCCTTCAACAGAGTTATGCCTAATCTTCCTGCCCTGTACTATCAGCTCAAGGCCTTTCCATGCCTTTCTCAATCCCTTTATGTATGTCTCAAGTTCTCTTCTCCACGTGTTTTTCGATCTACCTGTACTTCGCTCACCCTGGTGATTCCAGAACAAGGACTGCCTGGCAATGTTATCAGCAGGTTTCCTCAGTGTGTGTACCATCCATCACCAGCGTCTTCTTCATAAATAATCGCTTACGTAAAATAGGACAGCAATGGTATGACAAGATGACTAATGTGGAACTGATGAGATAGAATAGACTAGTGGAACAAGAAGTTGGATAGGAAGCACATGTGACGAAAGTACTGAGATTCTGTCTTTCAAATGGCCCATGTCTTTTTCTCCTTGCATTTTGTTCACTATTTTTAGAAGGGATTACAGGTAATCCTTCTCCATGTTTCTTCTCCTTCTATTATTTACGTTTTTTCAAGATGAGATCACGAGGGAGTTTGATCTCATCTGCTTTGTGGTTCTTCTTTATGTGTTTAGAATGGGGGTGTAGGGAATTAGACAGTATTTTTCTAGAAGAAAGATTATAGATGCTAGATCAGGATTGGCACCAGATTTGTCTTTTTTTAAAGATAGTGCGTAGCCATATACGCATTTTTCGGGAGTTAAATTATTTGCGGCCATTTTTGCTTCATTTCCGCAGTATAGGGCTAGGCTTAATCTCGTTTCTTTGTCTAAAACCCATGCACGTTACATCAGAACGATCTAAGGTTCTGATTGGCTGAGAGCTAACTGCAGTTGAAATGCAGAGCTCTCATTGGCTTTAGAACCACGCCGCGCATATGACGCCATGAAGTCGGCGCATGGGGGGGTCTTGATTATAAAAGGCCTATATTTCATAGCCTCTTTCTCTTTTAATGAAAAATTGCCAAGCCGGTTGCCAGTCAAGTCGATTGCCTTCAGTAGGACATTCGAGATTTGGTAAGCATCATTTTTGCGTGAGGACTTTATTTAATTTTTCTAGGCCTAGGCCGATCATTTAAGTTTCTTTGGGCAGTTTAAGTTTAATGTTAATTCTTAAAACCAGAGCCATCAAATACGATCTTAGTGATAGACTTGAAAATTTATAGGTCCATTTAATTCCTTGTTGAAAGAATAGCGGCATGGTTTAAAAGTTGAGATATCACCGCTTTGTATTATTGCAAAGTCGGTCGGGAGAGAAACTCGCATCTGCGAATCATATGTATTTACAGAATAGTCGGGAGCGTGTGTAATGTGTATTTTTATTTGTGATTTTAGTGAGAGTATTGATGCTCGCTATTTATATAGTTACGCATATATCTGTGGACGGAAGTGATAGAGGTATTAATTGAAGCACGTGAGCGCGTTGGTTACGGTATCTTTATTGATACGATGTTCAGAGGGACGAGGGGGAGAGAAGCACGTGGTCATAAAATTGTAACCACGTGTTGTAACTACTGAGATTTAATTGATAACCATTATGTATAACTTTTGACGGCATGTAGATGCTAGCGTAAACAGGGTTATATGTTATTGATTGTGCTTTGTTATTTTGTGTATTCAGAAGATGGAGATGAAATTTATTTATGTTAAGGGAATAATATTTTATTTCAATTTTGAGGTGATTAATCATACTGACGGGAATTTTAGGAATTCCTAGAGAGGACTAGTTTTATTTTGTATTAATCCTTACGGCATTAGTGTCAGCGTAAGAAGTAGGCCACAGTACGTCTGCCCAGATGGGCCAGTGAAAATATTGTTGTTACTCGTAGTTAGTCAGGCAGAACCTGGGTCAGACGGTCTGCGGTGTTGTATTACCGGGTGATGTTTATTTTGGCTCGGAGAGAGGGGAGTTACGTGTTGAAGAGTAAGGAAGTTAATTGTTATTTGAAATAGAGTATTAACGTTTTGTTTAGCTGTTGTTTTTGCTTTTGTCTGAACAGCAGGTACCGGCTTTTTGTGGGGAAGAGCAGAATTTTTGATACCTCAAAATTTCTCCCACGGCACAGTGGTGGCGTTCGCAGACACCCAAAGTCTCGCATGAATTGCCAGTGGTGGAAGGAGAGGAAGAAAATACGTTTTCCCAGCCAGGGGAAGACATTTTCCAGCGAATAGGATTTTTTGTGGATAAATCCTGAGCTCTGACGCTCATTCGGTTACACACGCAGATTTGGCATGCTGCCCGCGTTGTGGTAATTTTATGTTCGCTTCTTCACGGCCATAATAAAGCCGACGGCCCAGTTATAGGTACTCGGGCAGGTAATTTCAGAGTGGTAGAAATCAGCTACAGTTCCAGTCCAGAATCCAGTGGGGTTCTGTTAAACCTCAGTCATCAATTCCAGAGTTAGTGGAGAGAGAGAGGGTAAACATTCTCTCTACTGAAGTCAGCACAGATAGGCAGAACTGTTAGTTTTGGTGAATCATAGCAGAGGACAGCTGCTGAAGTTTAGAGGTGCAGTTAGTTGTGTTCAGGAGATTCCAGGATAGGCTGTGTAGAACCGAAGTCTGTGCAGAGATTGTGTAGTCACTTCGCAGTCGTTCCAGCTATCAGTGGACTTAGAGTTAGAGTTAGAATTTAGAACAGCTAGTTTGGAGTGTAGGCGACATCAAGTGCAGTATAGTTCATTTCAGTTAACCTTACCTTCTTTCTCCATACAGGTTGCAATTGTGGGAGAAGGGTTGGGGTTGATGCATTTTTAACTGTGCTTGATTTTGTTTCAGGTGTGCATCCTCGCATTTTTTGTATTTGACATGTATATGAGTTGTTTATAATAATAATAATAATAAATTCTTTAAGCACCAAACACGGCGCATAAGGCAGAAACCAGTGCTCTCCAGGTTGTTCGTTGTGACGCCACTCCTCTTAGCTCTTGCACATTACTTAGGCCCAACGTTCTTCCTTCTCTTATTATTGTTCTTCTGAGTGTTTCTTTTGGTCTTCCTTTTTTCCTCTTACCCTCAGGAACCCAAGTGAGCGCCTGTAGTGGTATTCTGTTGTTTTGCATTCGTAGGACATGACCGATATATGACCATCGTCTTTTCCTTATATAGTCGGAGACATATTTCTGCCTAGAGTCTTCTCTTATTTGTCGATTAGTCTTGAATTCTTTCCAACTGATGTTCATGAGTTTTCTAAGACATTTGTTCTCGAATGTATTCAGCTTGTTCTCCAATGATTTTGTTGTTTATAGGTGTATAATAAACTTGTATAAATTGTAGCTGGCATCAGTCATTTCCTTTAGTACAGTAGCTATATGTTGTCTGTACCTTGGTGTTTGTGAATCTTAATTGAACCTTATCCCCATAGGGTAGTTAGAGGTGGTTCGAGGCCATAGCAATTTAAACGTCCGAAGTGGCGAGGAAAGAATCAACCTCGGTTCTCAACCTCGGAGCCAATGGTCTCAACTTTTCACATTTTGCACTATATTTCTATCTGAATCTAATTTTCCAGTCTTCCTTCTCACTAGTGTCTTGTCACTATAGGTAGACAGTCTCTAGTCCTAAATCCATTTCGTGACAGCACATTAGAGAAACCTGTTGATAGCATTACAAGACGGTTCTTGTTCTGGGGCTAAGATGGTTTGGCCATGTCTGCAGAATGGGAGAAGATCGGCTACCACGACAAGTGACATTCTGCCCTTTCTTTCTCCCGTCTTTTATACTGATTTCATTTATTCTCACATACAATTTACCCATCAATTCAAGGAATTCAACGTTGTACAGGTAAAATAATAGCATACTCACATTCACAGTATCTAATTATAAACATGAAATAAAATATGTTGAAAAGTACAAACTAAGTATTACCATGAAACAAAATATGTTGAAAAGCACTAACATCATCATTAAACCTACACTCTATATTATACCATTTGTTCGGAAAAATAATCATATTAGGGGGGCAGATAATCAGAACTCATAAAGTATTCGAAAAGTTTACGATTGTATGAATAGGGACTGAGGTTGTTATGTTTTAGATAATGTGGAAGATAGTTCCAAAGATGAGCAGCAGAGTAAGCTAAGCTTTTCTTGAATAAGTCAAGCCTAGGCTTGGGCACTTGTATTTTGTTAAGGCGTTGACTGCGTCTTTCACTGTATTTGAACATTGGCCACAGATATGTTGGAGCATTCTGTGACAGGATTTTGTGAACAAATTTAGCTTTGTTGAACAGAAAGCGCTTTCTTAGTGTCTGAATGTTGCGGCCACCACCGAGATCTACACACTGTGTTTGGCAGTTGTCAGAAACTAGACGCACTGCACGCTTTTGTAGTGAATGGAGTCTTTTTGTGTTGGACATAGAACAACCATCCCAGATTGTGGAGCAATAGTCAAGGTTTGTTTGTATGTGAGATACATAGAACAATTTTCGTGCATCTTCATCTAGGAAATGTTTGATTTTAGCTAACTGGTAAACTTTCTGTGCCGTTTGCTTAGTCAGTGCATGAACATGTGAGTTCCAATTAAGATGCTGGTCAACGACTATTCCTAGAGTTTTATGTTCATTAACGTTTTCAATTGGTGAGGTACCAATATAGATCTGAAGTGTTGTTTTCTCAGAATTTTGTAATTTTTGTCTAGTTGATATTAACATGCACTTTGTTTTAATTATATTAATTAGCATGCGATTTCCGATGCTCCACTTAATCAGATTGTCTGTATCTTTTTGTAACGATAGTTCGAGTGTGTTGCAACTTGTATCACTCGTGTAGATAGTACAGTCATCAGCAAATAGGTCACAGGATGCGTGTTCGACGTGTAATGGAAGGTCATTAATGTATATGGCAAAAAGTAGAGGCCCAAGAATAGAGCCCTGAGGAACGCCGGTATTTATTATGGTTGGGTATGAGCAAGAGTTATTGTAAGAAACTACATGTTTTCTGTCTGACAGGAATGATTTAATTATCGTCACTAGTTGAAGGTTTACTTTTGATGTTTCTAGTTTTCTAATTAAAATAGCGTGATCTATCATATCAAATGCTTTTTTAAAGTCTACAAAAACTGCCCCACATATGTTATCGTTATTAATATTTAAGTGCCAGTTGTCAATCATCTTAGTTAGAGCTGTGTGACATGAATGTTTAGGTCTAAACCCCGACTGACTATCAATTAGCAAGCCGTTGTTAACTAGGTGTTGTAGTGTTATTTTATGTATGTGTTTTTCTAGTGGTTTGGATAGCGATGATATTAAGGAGATTGGCCTATAGTTACCAAGGTTATTATTGTCGGAAGAGCCAGGTTTTAAGAGAGGATATACCTTAGCGACTTTAAAGTGCCACGGAAAGTAGCTCCGTGCGATACATTGATTGTATATGTATGTAAGCGAATCACTAATAGCTGGAGCCGCATAACGCAGTATTCGATTACTGACTCCGTCAAGTCCTGATGAGTTATTATCTTTAAGTCCTAGAAGATAGTTATACACTTCATTAACTGTCATAAACGGAATGTTGGATGGGATTGTGTTGGTACATTTGTTCTCACAAAATACTGACAGCCTGCCTAAGTCACAAGGTGAATTTGGTATTGTAGATTTAAGACTGTTTATTTCTGCCTGAAGGTAATTGCTGAAGTCTGTGGGAGTAAATGAAGTATTAGGGGTTGACGAGACTGACAGATTTCGCTTGTTCGCTAAGGTATTGATTGCTTTCCATATATCTTTACTGTTTGTTTTGTTCTGAACCAAATTTTTAAAGTAATTCTTTTTTTCTCTACGAATTAAATATTGCACGTTGTTCCTCTGTTCTCTGTATATGTTAAAGTCCTTGTTTTTGTGAGCTTGATCTCTCTGCCTCATGGCGTCTAGCACTGCTTGTGTGATCCAAGGAGATTTGACCTGTCGTTTCACACGAACTTCTTTAGTTGGTGCGTGGTTATCAAACACACAAAGAAAGATACGTGTCCAATGGGCAATGGCGTCATCGGGATCAGAAAGCTGGTAAACACTGGCAAGAGGTGCAGTTCGCAAATCATGTAAAAATAGTTCACGGTTGAAATGTTTAAAACTTCTAAATTTAATACTGATATGTTTATTTCTTGGAGCTTTATATTTATTCTTTGACCACGTGCAACATATAGGGTAGTGGTCACTCATCGCGACAGTAGGAACAGAGCATTCTATAATATTGTCTGCACAGGTGACGTAGATGTGGTCAATTATTGTGGATGATGCATTTGTTACCCTGGTAGGCTGGTTGACTATTTGTTTTAGGTTGTAAGATAGGATGATGTTTTCCCATGTTTGGTTTATGTTGCGCATGTCGATGTTGAAATCGCCTAGAAGAATAATTTCTTTGGCAGTGGTAAATACTTTATCCATCATAGTGGTGAAATCTTCATACCAGATGGCTCCTGCACTGGGATTTCTATAAAGATACCCGACTAGAAATTGTCCCTGAGTCGGTAGTTTTATTTCTAACCATATGCACTCGGTCTCTGCTGTCTCTAAATCGCTTCTGCGGCGATAACTAATAGAAGTGGAAATATATACTACAATACCTGTTTCTAGCTTTCTACTTGAGTCTCGCCGAACTGTTTTAAAACTATTTAGGGCAATTTCACCATCTGATATTTTGTCGTTTAAGCGACTTTCGGAAAGTCCAAAAACATGAAAATTTTTATTTAGAATTTGTGTAAGCTCAGGAAGTTTGCCTAATAAATGGTAAATGTTCAGGTGGCCCAGCCGTAGACCATCCTTAATTAGCCATTGTGTCTGATAGGTATGCATTTTATTTTGGCGAGTGGTTTAAAAAGGAAAATAACAAAAGCAATTTTAAATACGAACCCACGAAAATTTAAACTAATTAACGTCACCAAGTAAGTGAAAATGCAAATGTTAGTACTTAACGTACGAACACTTGGTACAAGTATTGCTAAAAAATCACAATTAACTGAAATTGTCAGTAGTATATTAAAATAGTCACACAACAGTAGGCACGCACGTTTTCACACCACAACACTAAAATTCTAACAAAGTAATTAAGCAATACTGAGAGGATACGAATTTAAAAAAAAATAAAATGAAAAAATCTTGCAAATTATGAAAAGAACTGTCGAAGGCCTGTAGCCAATGAAATTAAAGTGTTTTGAGAAAGTAACAAAGTACTTATTACTTTATGCGTCACAGTAATCAATTAATTTTTCAGGGGAGAGACGGCTTTGGTCGCAGGGATTAAGTCAATGAAAAAAAAAATGAGTGGATTAATCATCGATAATGGATGTCTCTGTCAGGTACATAGTAAGGCCCGCGTTGCACAGACATCATTAGTGCTTGGCTGAGTGATGCTGGACTGAATTGCATCAGGTAGCCAAGTTCTGGGTTCCACTGAGCACGATCAGAAAGGCTACGGGAGGAAGCTTGACGACTGTAGATTTCGTCTGCAGTGGTTACAACACTTGTAGGAGATTTTTGGGTCTGTGACATTGTGGCACTGCTTCTTGAACTGTCATATAATGTGTTTGTGAGGGGCTGTCTTATAGGTAGTGGAGGAAACATAACATCGTAACGTTCGGCTTCCTGGCTGTAGGTGGCGTTCTGTTTGTTGTTAGGTACTTTGTTGGTTACAGGAGCGCTTCTTTGAGGGGCGGGTAAGGTGTGTTGTGCATTTTCATGAAGGGCTGATCTCATGGTAGATCGGTTTGCGTTCTCTGTGTCTGGTGGGTTGTCGTGTTGCGTTCGCTGCGGGTACTTGATGTTTTTTGCTAGAATGCTGCTACCTAGTTTTGATGTATGTATTTGATCTATGTAAAGGCGTTTCTTTGGTGCTCCAGAGTTGCTTGTGAAGAAAGGAGTGTTGTTGATATAGCCAATGTTGTTGTGTTCACAATAGCTCTGGATTGTCTTGTTGTTGGTGTCGGCTACGCGACGTTGGAAGCCATAGCAAGGTGGAATAATGGATGACATAAAAATGGAGGTGTTAGGAAATTTTTGTTTTATTGTTGTGGCCAGTTTGGAAATCGCCGAAGGGTTAACGCTGTGTCCATTCATTATGTCGTTGATCCCTACATGTACTGTTGTTCTTGTAATATTATGATGTATGTCGAACCTATGAATTCTATCAATTAATCTTTCAGTTCCAGCTCCAGGTATCGCTAAAACTGAGACAGTTTCCTCTTTTGAAGTAGACATCCGATCATTGTAAATGCCTTTTAGGAGAGAGTCGCCAATTATAACATGTGTTGTTTTACTACATGGTTGTTGATTCGGCTTTCGTTTTGATTCTTGTTGCCGCCATTGATTTTCCTCGTGTGAATCGTCCTGAATAGTCTGGGTGTTTTCATCGGATGGTTGTGGTGTCAGTATCTGATCTGGTAGCGGCGTTAGTGCCTGTTCATTTTGTACTGAACTCTGGTTAAGGGCGGTAAACCTGTTGCTTACTTTTACACTAATAGGGTAAGCTTCGTGCGCACGTGTATCCTCAACTTTTTTGATGTTACGTTGGTGCTCCTTGCGGCGTTTGTTGATGTATGTTCTTTGGATGGATCTCCAGAAGCTTCAGGTACTATAAGAGTATGTTCCGAGTGCTTTGTTTTATAAATCGAAAAATCGCTTCGTAGTTGCTCGACGACGTGTTTCATATTGGAATTATCTTCTCTCAGATGCAGTATTTCCTGTTTGAGTAGTTCGTTTTCTGTGCTGATTGATTTATAGACATTAGTCGTCAGATCGGCAATTAGTGTTCGAAGGGTGTCCTCCATTTTTAGCATCAGCTCCTGGCAGCACTGCGCATTTATCATGTGAGTGACTTCTGGGTGATTTTCACGTGATAATGTTTCATCTGTTTGTGTGCTAGTGTCTTTAGGGCCCATTGGATATTCTATGGCCAGTATAGGTTGAGAAAATGGAGTATTTGCTACTGTGTCGCTCATTGGAAGGTCGCGTGCTGCGGGAGGCAAAGTGGATGTATTTGTGGGAGAGTGTATGCTAGAGTTAATGTTGATGATTTCGCTATCAGCAGATGAGACGCTGTCAGCTGATGATGTGATGTCTATTGCGAGCTGAGGTAAACATATTGTCGAGTCCAATTGTGTGGTACAAATTATGTTTTGTGCAGACTCATTTAAACTGACAAAGTCCGTTGCCAGCCATGATTCAATAACAGTAGGAGTTGCTTGGACCATTATCTTGTTTTTTGTATGATAAAGGTGCACAGATAGTAGTGGTGTTGTGATGAAATCTTCTACAAAGGCACCTTGTTTATCTGCTCTCGTCTCGACATGGT